>CM067360.1:71645445-71649945 GCA_034401795.1 Chaetoderma sp. LZ-2023a | reverse complement strand
ATCTTGTGTAGTGCATCGTTGGAAATTATTCTGTCTGACCATCGGTATCCAGTGATGGTGCGGAGGTGTTACCGGTGGCAGGCACCAGGGTTTCTAGAGCTGCCTTTTGACCAGCCCACATGTTACAGTTATACAGTATCAAGGGTCGGCAGGTTTGCTTTGTATAAATGCTTTGTCTTTTTGTCAAGGGTATCTTTGATCTACTAATCCATAGCTTCCATAAGGACAGGATAGCTATGTTCCCCATGGCGCGTAGAGTGGCGCTATATCAGGAGGACTGCAGCGCATTGGGTCCAGCGCTTTATGTTTTCTCCATGGTTCGATGCCACGAATTGGATCATCATTTTTCTTAGTTTCATGCTTTGACCTGTAGGTGAACTCTGTTTTTGGATTCATTCATAAAGAGGTTCTCAATCAATGTTTTGTTTGTTTGCGGCTATTGGGAGTAGTTCGTCCATAGTTTTTTTTTCCTCAGCTATCGTCGCATCGTCGACATATTCCATATCCAGCCGCAATACCAAATATATACACTGGGGTGGGGTGGGGTGGGGTGGGGAGTTGGTCCTGTGGAATAGTCCCGCACAGCTATCAATGCAGCAGTAAGGTAAGAGGTGAAAAGCACAGGCGATAGGACCATCTCCGTGTGGGGAGCCAATTGATGTCTCAAACTCTGCAAGCTGCACTGACTTGACTCGTACTCTCAGCATCAGCATGAAAGGCATAGGTTGTGATTTGTTCATAGATAATAATAATAATAATACAGCATTTGTAAAGCGCCATGTGTCAATGTCAATTTTCAAAGGCGCTTGTGAAGAGATGTGTTTTTAATTTTTGTTTGAAATCATTAATTGATTGGATGGATTTGATGTGGACAGGTAGCTGGTTCCATAGTCTCGGAGCCACAACACTGAAGGCTCTGTCCCCACAGGAGCGTAAATTCGATCGCGGAATTTGGAGCAATAGCTTATCCACAGAACGAAGTCTGCGACATGGATCATATGTCAAGAGAAGTTCCTGCAAATAGTCGGGAGCGTTGTTGTTTAGACATTTCCCAAGTCAAGAGCAGAATCTTGAACTTAGATAGGTGTGGATACCCGACCAGAACCATCTCCGGTCCACAACTGTATACTATTTGGTACGTACATACATTACCGACATCGTCTACACAAGGATAGGGCCTACATTGAAATCGGAATGGTATCTATCTGTCTGTGTGAATTCCATGTACAACAGCTAGTGTAATACGATGGAAAATGTTAATGAGATGACCACCCCCAACCACCCCCACCCCCTCACCCCCGCCCCCACCTCGCCCACTCACACAACACCATGGGCTGATCTTTGCTTCATTAAGATATACCACTGGATACGGTGATTGAAAATCAACATAAACGTCGAGGCAGTGTGGGCGGCGAGCAAACCTGGTGGTTCTTAGTGGTGGGTTGTGTGTTTTTACTTGTCGAGGCTTTAATTATGAGCCTAGATGTAAGGAAACGAAATAGAATTTAAGATATGATGATTTCATTACATGTAAATTAATATAATTTTTAAGTTGTTGAATTGAATTAGAGACACGAGTCCCAAAATCAACCTCGCAAATAAAAAAATATATAATAATTCGTACTGAATGAAATCATCATATGTTATGATTTATTTCAATTCATTAAATTGAGGTACACAAATTAAGCCTATAAAAGTACATAATTTAAACAATTTTATTTTCAAGCATTCTGATGTGTATGCGCACATTTAACTCTTTAACACTTAAATTTGTTTTTAAAAATTCAATTTTTTCATTCAAAATGTTCATTTGCAGACCAAGAGAAGAGTATTTTTGAGAATTTACCACTGGAATGACTGGCTCGTTTATCGAGACAGTCATTTCAGTGGTAAAATTTCAAAAATACTCTTCTCTTGGTCTGCAAATGGACATTTCTCAAGACCACGACAGAAGCAGTTTTTTTGCCGATTTGAGGGTTAAATGGTTATCGTAATGTTGCTTGCAATTTAAATTAGGGAACCGAATCCCTAATTCAAGTTCTCAGATAAAATATTATATTAATTTATACGGAAAGAACATAAGCTAAGATTTATTTCCCTTCATCACTTTGAGGTACACAATTTAAGAATTTAAAACTAAACAATTTAAAGCATTTTATTGTCAAGCATTCTGGTATGAGGGGCATGTTAAAAAAAAATTCTAGATTATTTCGTGTGCACGAAATAATCTAGAAATTATTTTTGCACATGTCCTTTACTGGGCTCCGTATGAATGTGTACCTTTAATGAACTACCACAGTTTAGTGCACAAACACTATATGTCATAACTAATGAGTTTATATTAAGTGGCCACCTCTCTTTATTGACCACTTTTTTGACGGTCCGTACAGTGCCCCTTAATTACAGTTTCTCCTGTGCAGCAAATGGTTCCTTAATAACACAGTTTAGTGGGCCGGTACTGGACCAATACAGGCCAATACCGCCCGGTATTGTCCAAGTACCGGCCCATAAACCCGCGTTATGAGGGTTATTTTCTATTCCCCGTTCGCGAGCAAAGACTAATTACAACGGCCACTAATTAACACTAGGGTCACACCTTACGTCATACATCCTGTCCATATTTAGAGTCTCGTGTCGAAATATGGCAGTAAAAGAAATATTACGTCCAATAATAAAGATAATAAATTTCCTATTAACAATAAAGATAGACGGTGAATTTCTTGGATGTACGTGACGCTTACTCTCGTGCATGCATTGCCATTTGAAACACTTAAAGAATTCCAGTTATCACGCGACAATCACGAGTTGCCAACACGTCCGTAAAAGACTATTTTAGCCAGCTTGGTGTTATTTTCCCTGATTTGATGTTATGTCATAATGTTTTATTGCGTAATCAAGCTGCTATCCCATTACAAAAATTCTAGTTTCTCGCTAACTAGGAATCGGTTTATAATTAGTAACGAATAGCGTAAACGACGTTTGTAGACCTTAATTACGACACGCACATGACGTATAGACAATACTGGATCTTGTTAGTGGATTATATACGGTCATGGTGATACTGAAATAACACAGGTGAGGTAAAAATCTCCAAATATACCACGATAACGCAGATTACTGGGCCGGTAACGGGTCAATACTGGACCACTACGGCCCGGTATTGGCCGAGTACCCGCCCAGTAGCATGCATTATCGGGATATATATATAATATATATATATATATATATATATATATATATATATTATAATATATATATATAATATTATATATATATATATATATGCATGATCTAGCAGAACGATCAGAACTTTGGGCAGTGATGTGGTCATGTGAAAAGGACACATAACAAATAATTAATGTTCTCGTGCCCCATTAAATAAAGAATCTTTGCACGAGATATGAGATGCATGTTGATCTTTGTTCAATTTACACAGCATGCAATGCTACCAAGTGTGCAATGCTACCCAGCATGCAATGTCCTGACTCCATAGTCGTTGTAACTACTGTACGCCATATTTGTTGAGTCTAATGTCTGTACAAGCCAAGATTTCCTCAAATAAAAAGAGTCTGGTCATTTGTCCGCCAGCTCTGGAAGCGTAAGCATACACGTAGGACGTATTCACATCAGTATATTTATTCGATAGCCTGCATTGCAATACTGTTAATCACATGTTTGGCCATAACCAGGGAAATGTCATAACGTAGTCACCAAAATGGGCATTTACAACCGTATTACGACTGGGTAGAGATATCTCCATTTTCACGTCAAGCGGTCAAATATCTAGATCACGGTGTTACTACCCTGATAACGCAGCCTACTGGGCCGATGATGGGACGATACTGGGGCCGATACTTAAAGTATCGCCACGGTATCGGCCCAGTATCGACACAGTAAGCTGCGCTATCTTGGTATGTTCAAATATCATAACGAAATAAAACGGTTTTGGGCCATAACACGGGAAGGCAAGAAAGTAGAATCACCGACTTTGACACATACAATTCTAGTGTATTCTACCTAGTGAGGCCTTGAAGGTTCATGTCAAACATTCCAATATCCAGCTCACATACTGGGAATACAGGGCAGTAGACTCGCCAAAATAGGCACATAGAAAGAGATTTTTTTTTCTCGAAAGATCATATATATATATATATATGTATGTAGGTATGTATATATATGTATATATATATATAGTATATATATATATATATATATATATATATATATATATACTATATATATATATATATATATATATATATATATATATATATATATACATTAATATATATATATATATATATATATATATATATATATATATATATATATATATATATATATATATATAATATATATATATATATATATATATATATATATATATATATATACATATATATACATACCTACATACATATATATATATATATGATCTTTCGAGAAAAAAAAATCTTTCTATGTGCCTATTTTGGCGAGTCTACTGCCCTGTATTCCCAG
>CM067360.1:71627945-71640445 GCA_034401795.1 Chaetoderma sp. LZ-2023a | reverse complement strand
CAATTATTCCACTCTAGACAAAGGCATGACATAAATCTCGTCAGAGACTCCGAGCACTGATAAACAATATACTTAGCATTAATTACCTCATTAGCCTAATTAGGTTAATTATTTTATGCACGCCCCTATAGTGAAATGGCAAATGGTACAGAATCATAGGGTGGCGTAACAAGGCAATTCGTTTATCATTTGCACAATTCTTCTTATTTCAACGTGAACAAAATACGTCTATTTCTATCTATGCCACCTCCCATTTCTATATCTAAGTTTCGCACACTTTTTCCCCAATTTTACTCAAAAATACTCAACGTAATATTCCCTATATCGTAAAGAGTTTGCCGTGTCTACTCCGTAAGGGTTAAAAAATAAACATTCCCCTACCGTTAGGCTAACTCCGAGCCCACTGATATGGCATGGCGGACATTAGTTAGATGCCAACTTAATAGTTTAATATGAAATTAGTTAACCCGTGTCAACAGCGCCTCAAAGCTCTCAAAATACTACTTGATATATCAATTAAACATTGTGATGGTCAATATTTGTCAAGATATTTTAATTTTAGTAGACTGTTTTTATAAATTTAGCACTGAATTTAGTTTTCGCCGGCTTGACCATTAAAGGGGTAATGGTAAAAGACAATGCAGTTTTTACTTAGCCAGTGTCTATCTGCAAGCCGCGAGAAGAATATTTTTTGAAAATTTACCAGCTTGTCTGGAGTTTGTCTAGAGCTGTCCTTGGAGCTGCCCAGCTGCTACAGGTATACAGTATCAAGGATACGCAGGTTGTATTATATAAACGTCGCCTTTTTTATCCAGGGCCAGTCATTCTAGTGGTAAAAATTCAAAAATACTCTTCTCTGGGCCTTTCAAATAGCCATGTCTGAAGACCTCTGCAAAGTTGTGTTTTGGTCAGTTTGGCCATTACAGGGTTAAGTTGACACACGAGGGGTTAAAGGATCATATTCACAACATAATATTTGGACATAAAATTTGTGAAAATGTTATTCGTGTAGACGGTTAAATCGAGTAGAATGTAATCAAACAAAAAACATTATCATATAACGATCTTTCTTCCGTATAAATTAATATAATTTTAGTTGTGAAGTTTAATTCGAGATAAGTATCTATAATTCAAATTCACAACTAAAAAACCCATATATATATATATATATATATATATATATACTATATATATATATATATATATATATATTATATATATATATATATATATATATTATATATATATATATATATATATATATATATATATACATACACATATATATCTTCCAATCCAATTATACTTAAAATATTCAACATTCAACAGAACTAGTCTTACTTCAAGTTCAAAATTGTTCTAAGTAACATTGTTTCTATCTTTGTTTTTGGAAAGATTTATTTGTATCTCCGCATTAGCATAGGCCTTCTATTCATATTATTCATTCAGTGAACATGGCCAAGTCATGCCTTTCATCTCATAGAAAAAAATTGGCGGTGGACCACTGCTTTCCATCCTAATAATCTTACAAACACTACAACGCCTCGGTGACCGACAGCCTCTTTTTTTGTATGCCGAGGTGTGCTATACAATGAGATCAGAGACACTAGTCGCAATAGTTATGACACTCTAAGATGTGTACTTATCCCTGACCTAATACTGAAAAACAACAATGCCGACGACGATTGCTACTACTAATACTACTACTACTACTACTGCTGCTACTACTACTACTACTACTGCTGCTACTACTGCTGCTGCTGCTGCTGCTGCTGCTACTACTACTACTACTGCTGCTGCTGCTGCTACTACTACTACTACTACTACTACAGCTACTACAGCTACTACTACTACTACTAATTCTACTACTAATTCTACTAGCAGTAGTACTGTTAATGCTGAAACAAACAAAAACCTGCTATAATCTTGTACACTTGTACACTACTAGTATATATCTATATAAATGTAAATATGTTCCCCACATACTTTGTATAAAGTCTGGGAGTAATAAATTGAATTGAATATAAACTATCTAAGCATCTATCTACCCGTTGATCATGTTCTGAAGACGTGATAATTAATTTTGTCATCATGAATTGTTTCTACAATACTCGCGCGGTTATGAGAAATCCCGCACGCGCCACACCTCCACGCGGACTACTCAAACATTGAACGACGGGCGGTCTAATAAAACACAAGTTCCATAGCAAATAAAATTATATGATTCTAGCCTACATTTGAATAATGCCAGTCTCTCCGCGTTCGTTATTAATAAATACATTTTTATCGGCTTTTGAAAGAATGCTAATTTTTTCGAATGAAGTAGGGATGTGTTTTGACGGACTATGTCGAACTGATGGTATTAAATAATAATAATAATAATAATAATAATAATAATAATAATAATAATAATAATGGTGGTGGTGGCGGTGGTGGTGGTGGTGGTGGGGTGGTGGTAGTGGTAGTGGTAGTGGTAGTGGTGGTGGTGTAGTGGCGGTGGGTGGTGGTGGTGGGTGGGTGGGTGGGTGGTGGTGGTGGTGGTGGTGGTGGTGGTCGTGGTGGTGGTGATGATGATGATGATGATGATGATGATGATGATGATGATAATAATAATATTAATAATAATAATAATAATAATAATAATAATAATAATAATAATAATAATAATAAATGAATAAATAGATAAATAACGCCCTAAATAAATAAATAACGGCCTAAATAAATAACGGCCTAAATAAGTAAATAATATTCTCTAGATCTTTTGCTCTGAACCAACGTTGTGGAATTCGGTGGGTTACGGTCACGTCCTTATTGTCATAAAATTTAAGCAAAATCGGACCAGCAGTTTTCGAGATATCCTTAAATCCTGAGAATTTGATCCCATCCGGATTCGAGGTTTTTTATCCGACGTTCGGAAATTCTAGTTCACAGTAAGATCATGTGTTGTGTTCAGATACAAATCCGGACACAATGCGCGCGGCACGGCACGGCACGGCACGGCACGGCACGGCACGGCACGGCACGGCATGGCATCGCACCGCACGGCACCACATCGCACGGTAGCCTACCACACCGAACGGTACGGCACGACACAGCACGGAACGGCAGGGTACGACACGGTACCGCACCACGTAATAATAATAATAATAATAATAATAATAATAATAATAATAATAATAATAATAATAATAATAATAATAATAATAATAATAAAGTATTTCGCATCATTTCAGTTATGCAGCGCGTAGTGCACTGAGAAATGTGGAATATGTCAAGAATTCTTATAATAACGAAACAAGAATGGCTTTCATTACCCATTCGGTTGACATGTAAAACATATCTCTAATTAAGCCTACGTCTTTTACTGAATTCAGAGAAAGCTTATATCAAATTTTGAAACATGTGGATATATTGAAAATCAGCGTCACTGCAAACAACAGCTATCAGGCAATTTGATATTCAAACTATGTATCGGGAGAATTTATCATAGATTGTCGTTTCTTCTCTGTTCCATCAGTATCTTGTCCTATATAGACTGAGACTGGTTACTAATTAGCCATTCTCATTATATATGGATTGAATTAGGGCGCATCTCACTAAATAATGCTAGCTTGCTTCGAGAAATAATCACTCGCTAAAGTCCAAAAGAAAGATGAAAATTTGGAATTTTCCTTTGAGCTATCAAGGTCTTAGAAACCAGGAAGCCAGGCGAACTTTCGCACGCTGATACCGATTTCTTTTTTATTGCGGAGCGTGATCTTTGGGAAGGGTTGTGATCGGGTCGTGCAGGAGGCGGAGCGTTGCAATATCGATAGCTGTGTTGAATAGGACGCGCTCTTTGAACGGACTCATCACACACCCTGGATTGTTAAACTTACGCGAAACGGAATGGAAAAATAGGGCGTGTGTTCTCTGAGTTTGCTCAACTCGTAACTGTAGTTTAGCTGTGTATAGTGGGTTTGTCTGGTGTCTGGGCAGGTCTTGGTCGTATCATTGGTTTCTCAAGAAGGGAAGCGAACATCAAAATACTTGCTTATTGAAAGTCCATTTTCAGGAAAAGAGAATAATATTTTTGAAAATCTACCACTAGAATGACTGGCTCGGTTACAGAGTCAGTCATTCCAGTGGCAATTTGTCTAAAATAGTATTGTCTTGGCCTGCAAATGGGCACCCACTAATTACAGGGACCGCTTTTGGCGTGTCTTTCCACAAAAATGGTTAAAAGCTTATTTATGACCGCATTCTGATTGCTTATTAATTAAGCAGGGTTTGACCGCGTATGCCGGTACGAGAGGAAAGCTCGGCGCGATACGGGCATGCGTGACATGTATGGAACCCGATATTGGCATGTGCATGGGTGTTATTGAAAATGTGACGTTGGTGGGTTGTTACTGGGGTTGAGAGCGTGCTTGGACCAGCCACCTGAGCGACACCTTTATTAAAAGCGCGCATAGATATTGCTCAATATCAAATTTATTATTGATAGTCTCACCTTATTGCGATTGTGTTCGCACATTTATGTTCAAATTATGATTGTCTAAATTATTGATAAATGCCAGAAAAAAGCAATTGTTCTGTTTTTGACTTATTTACCGCTAATGACACAATCCCATGAGTTAATATCATAAGAATGAAATTGATCCTTCTTTTGAAAAAATTGATGCTGGAAGTTCTTGTTACAACTACGTTGTCCTGGCCCCTGACACCAGTTCTTACCCTGCACACAGACGGTCATCTGGTTGTTGTGAATTGGGAAAAGTGGGGTTAGAAAATATTGATTGATATATAGCCTAGAATAGCTGTCTGTACCTTGCAATATTTTATGTAGACCTGGTGCGAAGCGTCAGTTATTATGGTCATGATTATTGACATCAGCGAATTGACACGTTTCCTTTTCCGCTCTCGACTCAAACCCTAATCAACCTTTACAACACCTAATAGCAAACGCTTAAATGGTGCAGAATCGGTGGAAGAGGTTCTGGTGTAGGCCTGCGTTTTGTGAATATGGGTGCTGAAAGTTGTTGCTGTCGTAGTCAATAGCAGTTTTAGCAGCATTGATTACAAAATGTACATCAGTAGTCCTAATACTTTTGGATGAGTCAAGAAATATGATAATTCTGTATTCTGTGGGTTAATTAAACCATATCCGTAATTAGATTTTCTACCTTTTGTTTTCGTCGTTTGCTTGACGGATAATTGGCTAGGGAGTTTTGCCAGTTTGTCGACACGATTCCTTTTTTTGGTGTCCCGGCAATGATGAATTACGCTATATTAATGGCGGCTGGCGAAATTAGATGAACGCTTTCGTAACGAATGAAAATATTTGCGCAAATTGTTGAATAAGATATGCGGCAGAGGATGAAAAACAAACGCGTCTCAGTTACAGGCACAAAAGCGGTTCTTTTGGTAGATTGCTTTCTTTGAGGCTGTGATAGTCATATTTGTTCTTTGTTTGACTCAAAAGGAACAGCAGGGCAAACGCCCAATGCCATCACCCGGCCCGCAACTCTCACTCACACCAGTCTTAATCATGGTATGGGTTTGGTCATAAATCATACAGTAGTCTTTTAGGTCGCGGTGAAGATGTCGGTGGTGGAGGGTCGGGATAGACAGTCCACAAAGATGTGGATAGAGAGTGTGGTGAGTGTGGCATAGAACAAACCAGTATAGAGAGATGAGAGGGAGGGAGAGAGAGAGAGAGAGAGAGGTGGGGGAGGGGGAGGGGGAGGGATGGAGGGAGGGATGGGGGATGAGTGATGGGGGGGGGGGGGAGGGAGAGAGAGATGATGATGATGGAGGGGGGAGGGTAAGACAGTGTGTGATAAGGGAGAGGAGGGATGGAGGGGAGGGTGGTGGGTGGAGTCGGGGAGAGAGAGAAGAGAGGGACAGAGATGCACGTATGCACGCACACAGCCACCACACAGACGCACACACTCACCTTCGCACATACGTACGCGCGCACGCACGCACGCGCGCAGAGAGAGAGAGGAGACAGAGGGAGGGAGGGAGAGAGAGATGATGAGAGGGGGTGGGGCACAGCGAGAGAGAGAGAGAGAGAGAGAGAGAGGAGAGAGAGAGAGAGAGAGAGAGAGAGAGAGAGAGAGATTTAAGGTTGACGCATTCAAATACAGTCTCTTGGCGCCGTGTGTTGTGGTGCCCGTTCAAGGTTCAACAT
This sequence comes from Chaetoderma sp. LZ-2023a, assembly GCA_034401795.1. Taxonomy (NCBI): domain Eukaryota; kingdom Metazoa; phylum Mollusca; class Caudofoveata; order Chaetodermatida; family Chaetodermatidae; genus Chaetoderma; species Chaetoderma sp. LZ-2023a. The sequence continues at coordinate 71,634,270 of CM067360.1, read as the reverse complement.
GACACTCGATGGCAGATTGATCGCAATTCTCAGATGTGTTGACAATTAAAGTTACGCATGGAATAATACGGCCGTGAAGGAATTATGTGTTTTTCTGTATGAAAGAAAAAAATGTGAAAATAGGATTTGATGCTTCCGACGACGACGACGACCACGACGATGACGACGATGATGATTGCAGTAAATTTCTTGTATATATCAGTGTGGATCGAGCGTTCATAGTGATTGATTGCAACGATAGGACAGGGCGTGGTACAGACCAGCTTACAAAGTGATTTACATGATAGTATTAAAAGAAATGAAAAAGAACAGCTGCATCGTCGGAACCAACATTCTATTAAATAACTGTGCCAATTGGAAAACCCCGACCATTATACTGTTTCATCGACCCATCATGGAATGGAGGATTCCAGTTTATCCATCAATCATAAGACGTCATAATCTACTACCTGACGTGTAGCATGACGTCATAATCATTTACGTCATGAATGACGTAGATAGGTTCGTCACGAGCACTGAATTGACGACGAACTAAGCATTGTTGTGATGAATGTTATGTCTTTACTATTTAATAAACGTGCTGTTGAATATTTTGAAACTAATTTTACTGGGAGCTGTTGCAGCACCAAGTTAAATTAGTTTCAAAATATTCAACAGCTTACCTGTATAATTTCTAGGAAATGATAGTCAGGAAGTTCCGGGATCGATCGATCCCACACGCGCGAAGTGTGGGTAGAGCTTAGCTAAAGATGGGCGGGGCATGGCCAAAACTCCATTCATCATTATTGTCCAGCCATATTACAATATTGTCACAGGCTCATACATGTATGCGAATCGGTACACTACACACTGCATGCATACGTTAGGGGAGACAATTTTTATCATGAAATGAAAATTGGATATTGTAAGAGTTTTCTCCCTGAAGATTATAGGCTACCACATATGGTCGTGTTTCAGCTACGCACTATTTACTTACTAAGTTCGAAAATGGTGAGTTTGACTGGCAAATCGCTATCGATAGGTTTTTATTATAGTTTATCAATTCACCTTTCCAGAGTACCCACCCATCATATGACGTCATAATGAACTGCGTGGCGTGTACAATGACATTATAATGAATGACGTCATGAATGACGTCGATAAGTACGTCACGAACGCATATTTGATGACGGTCTATGGGCTGTTGTACAAATTGTTTGCTTTTACTATTTAATAAATATTCTGTTGAATATTTTGAAACTAATTTGACTGGGCGCTGTTGCTGCCTATGGCAGCAACAGCACCCAGTCTAATTAGTTACAAAATATTCAACAGCTTCCCTGTATACTTTTCAGGAAATTGATAGCTAGGGCAATCGGGGATCGATCAATCCAAACACGGCGAGGTGTGGGTGGAGCTTAGCTAGTGATGGGCGGGGCATAGCTAAAAATGGAAAGGTCCATTGAAACTTACCAAGGAAAGCAGATAGAAAGCAGAAAAATGTAAGCTCCCAGATAGAAAAGTAAAAGTGAAAGTTACTTAATTACCACGCATGTGTTTGCCCGTGTCACTAGACGCAATGGTTAAGTCGAGAATGGGGGGGGGGGGCGCCTCTTCTTACCTTATTCCGCAAATCTGCTTCTACTGGAGCAATCTTATCAAAACTTTGGATATTTTGAGTCAAAAACTAAAACGCAACAGCAACTGCATACAGCACATTGTTTTCAAAAATAGGCATTTTTACTTCAAGTCATCCCGATTGAAACATATATCAATGACGCCAGTATTGGACACATTTGACCATGTTACATATTGACAACAGGCAGTCCATCAAAGACAGGCACCGACAACAGCTATCTTGAGATCTACTACATTTTGTTATTTCAGAGGACATATTACTATATGGCACCCCGACCTAAGCTTTGAAGAAAACTGTTTCATATTTCAGAAAGTCCAGAATTATATTAAAAATACGCAAAGGTATTAAGCACAGTCCGCATTTGCGCGTGTTGGAATCGGAATCATGAATTCCCAGAATCCCATTTCGACATCGTACTAACATACGCCCACTTAAATAGCTACGCTGTTTGATACGAAACGTAGTGGGAGGGCGAGGATCGTGCAATAGGACGATGCAATTTCGAGGCAACTATCCATGGGTGTTGTTGAATATGATGATGCTAGTTTGACTGGGTGTCGTTGCTCCTTTTTACAGCAATGGCTATCGGTCGGGTTAGTTTCAAAATATTTAACAGCATGTTTACCAAATTATAGATCTAGCAAAGACATACAATTGATACACTATTAGTCTCACTATTCTTAGTAGTATTACAATTGAAAAATTGTAAGCATAAATAGTGTCAATGCACATATGTAAATATCAAATTGCATTTTATTGTAAAATTATTATGCAAAATTGTACTATACCGCATTTTATAGTCTTTTAGGGAAAGAGTAGAATCTAAGTCAGTGTGACTTGTGACTCAATCCCATTGTTGTTAATTGACAATAAAATGTGTTTAAAAGAAAGCCGGGTCTGATTGACGAACCACCCACCACCACCAACGATACGCCCCTCCATCATAGATTATTCTGTTAACAAGATAGAGCAGTAAGTCCACACGTTGGGAGGCAGCAGCTGCAGAAGTAACAACAACAACAACAACAACATCAACAGTTACCATAGTAGTGGCGATGATTGCAGTGGTGGTGGTATTGGTGGTGGTGGTGGCAGTCCCGGATTAAGCCTTGTCAGGGCCGGGGTGGGGCTGGGGTGGCGTAGGGGAAAATATTTGCGGAGGGGGGTCTTTTATTTTAAACTCTAGATGCTCGCAGATGGCATCTGCATTTTCAGAGGTACATCAGTTGGCTGTTAAATTACTTTTTTTAGTCATTTAATTTCATTTTTTTGTTCACTCAATTTCTTTATCCGTTCAGTTGTGAAAAGAGGACTGAATAAAAAACTGTATGACCAAAAGAATGAAAATAAATAGCTAAAAATAGAACAATTTAACAGCCAACCGAAGGGCCACATTTACCACGGGAAGTGCAGGTTGTGCTATCTGAGAGCATCTAGAAGATAAAAAATAATATTAAACTGTAATACAATCATGAACCATCTGACACCTAAAACATCAGAAATGTCAAGAAGCATGGCACGAAATTACACCTGATTATCTAGAAAAACTGACTGCTAGAATGCCTATGATATGCAAAGCTGTCATTGCTGCACATGGGTGATTTTTTGAAGAAGAGAAAATTTCAAGTATTGAACTGTTATTTTAAACAGAAATGTTAATAATGATGCTTTGTTGATGTATTGACTACATTTTATATTAATTTTATGATACCGTGATAAATAAGATTATCAATTTGTTTATGGGACTTAAAAATTTCTTAGTGATTCCAAACTTTTGAACACTAGTGTATATATATAATATATAATGGACAAATAAGACAATAAGACCATATCCAGTTATGCAGTTTCTCTCTTTAAAAACGAAAATAACTCTCTCGGCATCATGTCCAAACAGCTTTTCTCGTTTGTAAAAAGAGAAACTGCATAAGACACATTATTCACCAAAAACAATTTTGATAGAAAGAATTGGGGCCTGGTCAAGATCTGTGGCCGAGGGAAAATGCCCCCGTTGCCCCATTATAATCCGCTACTGGGTGGCGGTGGCGGTGTAGTTGGCGGCATTGGTGTTATTGGTGGTGGTGTTGCTGGTTATAGCGGAGGCAGTGGCGTTGTTGTTGGTGGTGGTGGTGGTGGCGGTGGTAAGCCTGCTGGTGGTGGTGCTGGCGGTGGTGGCGGAATGGTGACGATGACAAGTGAGACTATTGGCCCGCTTCCACAACACACCCCACCATCACATTAATAAGCAGACATGTTAGATTATTCTAAGATAGAGCAGCACGCGCACACGTTGGGAGGCAGCAGCAACAGCAGCGGCAGCAGAAGCAGCAGCAGCAGCAACAGCAGCAACAACAACAACAATAACAACAGCACTGGTGGTGGTAGTTTGAATCACTCAATGCTAAAAGCACATCGTGGTACCGTCATATGTTGGAATTGGCCATCACAATACAGCCGCCACAAGAAATGGTTTTCAGTATATAACTGGGCCTAGCCAGGCTGAGTGGTCCTTACTCCATCGATCCTCTAGAGTAGCAATCTATAGTAGTATGTATATTGAGAAGCTCCATATATCACTTTTTGACTGGTGGTACCACCAATACTTGGGCGAGAATCCAACCCTCACCCACCCGTTAGCGTAGGAGATCCTCTGAGAACACCAATGTTGCTCGAGGTCATATATGGATTAAGGGAGACAACTCTTCACCCGAACTCGAATCTGTTTGCTGCAAGAGTTTCTTCCCATGAACTTAACCTCGAAATATGGCATTTCACAGGCGGCTGACAAATCTCTAATGGACCCTTCTTATTGGTCCATGAAACCGTCGTTACAGTGAGGTTGCTAAAGACAGGTGATCGCTGAATGCTGGTCATTCGCCATTATTTATAATTGACTTTTCCATTTTATGCATCAATCATATGACGTCATAATTAATTACGTGACCTGCAGGATGACGTCATAATCAATGGCATAGCCAAGTTAGTCAAGAACGCTTAATTGATGACGGACAAAGTGTTGTTATACAAATTGTATGTCTTTAACTATTTAATAAACATGATGTTGAATATTTTGAAACTAATTGGTGTTCTCAGAGGATCTCCTACGCTAACGGGTGGGTGGGGGTTGGATTCTCGCCCAAGTATTGGTACCAGTCAAAAAGTGATATAAATATGTGTAACAGTAACCTCACTGCTGTTAATGCTGCTGTCCTTCAGAAGAAAGCGATCCATTTCAAGCTATACCTCGCCCATTTCTAGCTAAGCTCCGCCCACTTTTTCACACGTATTGGCAATCGATTTAAGGCTTCATTAAGGCTCCATTAGAGATTTAAGGCTCCAACCACTCTTCGCCCGTTTTGGAATCCATCGATCCCTGCACTCTCTGAATCTCAATTTCCAGAAATCTATACAGGTAAGCTGTAAAGAAAAGTAGTCTTGATCTGGTAACAGCGTCTCATTTGATCTAGCTTTTCGACAATGAAATGAAAAAGATGCGAAATGACTATGAATCTGAATTCAAACAGATAGATAATGAAGCAACTGAGCTGGCTGGACTATGTGATATTACCACAGAATACAAGCAGCAGCGAGTACGTAAAAGAAAAAGGTTTCATGAGGAAAATACAGAAGAAGTACATCCCGCAACCCCACCCCAAACTTCAGTTCCCATTCCAACTTCAGGTATTCAACATATAATAATTTAACACCCAAGTCATGGCCTATGTTTACCTCTGAAAATGCAGGAAAGGCCATGTGAGAGTATATAGATTTACAAAAGTGCACCCTGATCCCATCACCACCCATGCTCTTGGCGCCTTTTTGCTTGCACCCTGCACATTAAAACCTGGCTACGCCACTGATCTAGTCCAAAAATTTACATCATATATATTACCCATCCGCTACACTATATACATGGGTAATATAGAGAAGCTCCATATATGAATTTGAGTGGTACCAATACATGGGCGAGAATATGTATGCGAAAGTATGATATGTGTCTGCGTTAGTGAGTAACTGACCGGCGTTCAACTTTGCAAACAGACAGATAGGCATGTGGACAAACAGACATGCACGCGAACGACTAGGCTACCTCCCCTTATACCCACCCTACACCACCAGTTAGCTAGCATAGGAGATCCTGCGCGAACGTCAATGTTGCTTGAGGTCATATAGATTAAGGGAGACAACTCTTTGCATGAAATCCAAACTGTTTGCTGCAAGAGTTTTCTCCCATAAGCTTACCTTCGAAATATGGCATTTCACAGGCCGGTGACTAATCTCTAACAGTAACAGACCCTTCTTATTGGTCCATAAAACCGTGATTACAGTGAGTTACTAATGTCAGGTTATCGCTGAACGCAAAGTTTTATAAGGACGCCACGCCCAGTTAGGCCTATGGTTTTAAAGAATAGCGATGTTGTCGAATATGTGCTTTGCAGTTTGCACAGGACTACAAGATGGCCCCGTTCAAAGACTGCAAATGCGTTTGTAATGATACCAAATCGTGCTTTCCACATTCTCATAAATGTACCATATATGTGCCTACCCTGATAATATAGGTTACAGCCTTACTTTGCTGGTACTGCGTCAATACTGAGCTGTGCATGGCCTTGTAGTCGTCCAGTATCGGGCCCAGTAACACTGCGTTATCTTGGGAATACTTTATTATTTTGAAAAGCTTACATCAACACAGTTTTCAGAATTAACAGT
>CM067360.1:71577445-71627445 GCA_034401795.1 Chaetoderma sp. LZ-2023a | reverse complement strand
AGTGACTTGATGATAGTCTTTATCTCCGTATGGGTAACCATGTTTTCTGTCTGATTCTCTTCTGCACCCACCTTTGCCATCTTGTCTGCTTCCTCATTTCCTTGGACTCCACAGTGTGAAAGCATTTGATAGTTTGTAGTGCTTCTTCAAGTTGTGGCAGCTTACCTTTGGTGATAGCCTCAAGGACTGAGCGGGCATCAGATAAAAAGACAATCTGTGCAATAGGGTCTGTTGTTCTGCGCTAGGCGCATGATTCTGACTGGTTGTGTGTTCTTGTTGCACGTTTTGGTCCATTGCTGCTGCTTGTGTAGGTGCAGTGCTGTTGTCGGTAGTGGTGGCAAGATTGACGTCGTTCATTTCGTTTATTGGATGAAGTTGGCGGCGATTGTTTTTCTCATGCTTCTAGAAATTTTCTATTCGAACTGTGGTGGCCATGAGTTGTTGGAGGCTACCGTGATCCATGAGAAACGGTTTTTCTTTTAAGGAGGGTTCTCCACTCAACGCGTCAATGAACGTATCTAGATGTAGATGTGTGATGCCCTCAAGATTGGTGCTAGGGTACACACGGGTCACTAACAGACGAATACAACTAGCTAATTCCGGAAATGTTTCTCCCGCACGTCGATGTAAGTTTTTCAATTTTAGCCGACTAGTTTCACCAAGAGCTGTGTCGCCGAATATTTCTGACAATGCGCTCTCCAGTTCCATGTAGGTGGGTGTGTAGTCTGGCAGGACTTGGAGTGCCTTTCCAGATAGTTTCGCAGCAAGATATTCTCCCATTTGTTCGTTAGTCCATCTGTTTGTGCGGCTAATAATTTCAAACTGAACTTTATAATTGGCCCAGTCATTCTCCCCGCTAAATTCGGGAGGGAGAATGACCCGGCCAAGAACACGGGGTGAAGTGATAGGCACGGATCCTGGTGGTGATGCTCGTGAGACTGACGAAAACGCGGATGGTGGTCTGCGTGTTGGTGGTGGTGGCACTGTTGGTGGTGTTTCCTGTTGGTGTCCCTGATGATGCGAATGAAACCGTGTTCATGAAGGCGATTCCCGTCGATGGTGTTGCGCATGGTGTGTTGGTTCTGCCAAATACCGCCCTGATGTGGGTCCATAGACCGGTGTAGGTCTATAGACTGGTGGTGGCGTGTTGTGTAGACGACGTGGTCTGCGGGTTGCTTTGACGGATGTTCCTCATATGGTGGTGGTGCAGATGACTGATGTTGTGTTGGTCATCCGGTGTATTGTTGGAAGGATGTCGCCGCATCCTCCAGTTCGTAACATGGTGCTGTATGACTGATGTTGTGTTGGTCATCTGGTGTATTGTTGGAAGGGTGTCGCCGCATCCTCCAGTTCGTAACGTGTTGCTGTATGAAAATGAGGTGATAACGCACGAAGTGGAGAATGCGGGATATGGTATATGATTGTTCGGCCACTGGTCACCCATTGATGACACGGGCGAACAACATGATTGTAACGGATAGTAGCATTGCCCCTGTGGGGGTCTTTGTCATGATCGTCCGTGATCTAGCGTTGGTGGTGTTTGCCTATCGCGATATCAGATAAGGTTATAAATTGAGTTCCCGCCTGCGAGGCATCATGGAATGTCCCCTCGCTTATTGGCGAAAATTCATGTAAAGTCGGTGCTGGTCGTCCCACACTGGGGAAATTATTGACATTGTCTGTGAACACGCGAGCAGTTCTTCCATCATATGAAGCTCGTGGGGGTACGTGCTGGTCCACCATGGCATTTCATCCATTGTACCATAAGTGCATGACAGACGGGACGGCTGGTTAGCTGCGGATCTCAGGGTTGCGGATCCCGTATCGCATCCTTCCGCCTAAGGCCGGTGGAACACATATATTCCAGTGGGGGTTGTGCGACTATTGCCGCTAAGATTGAACCACACCATGTCGTCCCAACTGTTGGTGTTACCAGTGTGTCTATTCATCTTAATTTAATGGACTAGATGGTAATAATAATTAAACAGTCACAAAATTTATACTACTATACAAACAATTCTATACATCTGACAGTGAATGCGCACAATAATACACAACGTAGAGCCGCGCCGGTGATCTTCCCATGTGGTTTCGCCGGAGGTACCACACAGATCCTTGAATCCGCAGAGGGATCCCCGCAAAAGAGAATTTCTGCAACGAATTCACTAGGTAGTTTAATATAAACTAGTATACCCCTAATACACACACAAAGAAAATATTGTTGTTGTGAGAGGAAAGTGCCTCGCATGGGCTTCCATCACAGGAAAATGCCTTCAATGCCGAAGTGGAGGAAAAGAGCTGGCAAAAAGTGCCACTCTTTTGTTCAGCAGAAAATGCTAAGTGCTGAAAATCCTAGTGAAGCTACTGTTAAGGTGTTGCACGCTGGTTTACATGAAGACCGGACAAACAATTTCCGAAGAATTCCCAGGTCACCGTCTTATGTAGTTCCAAAGTTGCTGCATTGGTAGTTGCCGCTTTATTTATGCGGGCCTTCTGCTACATCCTAATCTACCATTCAGGTGTTACTAACAGAAACAAGCTTTGGCCGCAAGTGGCTACCTAACTTTAGATACAGTTATTCGTTGGGCGCAGATGCTCAGTTGCCCGTAGGTTGCCCCGCATAACATCTACCTCCAAGGACAGCATGCGTACATGTCATGGAACAAAGCCCCAAATCAAATAACGATCCGGTCACCCGGTTCCGCAACCACATATGACATCACCAGACGAGGTTCACAGTTCACATAAGCAATTTTAAATACTGACATGTCTTTATGGTGGGGGTGGAGAGACGGATATCCATCCTGAGCTTCCTTACCGTGAGGGCGTGACGAGCTTAAATACTTCATCCAGACACTGCAACAAATTGGATGGAGATCCGCATCTCATCCGTGTGCTGCAGAGCTAACATTTTAACCTGTCACTAGGGTTATTTTCCAACATGCCCAGAGATGCACTCCAGGCCGGTACTATCACACACACACACACATATATATATATATATATATATATATATATATATATATATATATATATATATATATATATATATATATATATATATATATATATATATATATATATATATATATATATATATATATATATATAAATATCATTATTTCGCAGTGCTTTCTACTTTGGCGGAGGCATGCATGTAAATCGGCACTTTAACTATCACTGCTCGGAAACTTCTGATAGTTTCCCAGTGTCGGATCCGGTCAACGTGTCGATTGGGAATCCAAACAATTAATAAGCCATAAGGCTGGTGGATGCGCGAAAGAGACACTTGGCCAATTTTACACAACCTTGCCGGTGCATGGAGCTACATTACCATAACAACCGGAAAAGAGGCGTACACTATGCGTCTCCGATGAAGAAATTGTCCCTAACTGCTTTAAACCTATCCTATCGAGCTGAATAGCCGGGTTTAGTTGGTAACATGTCACGCTCAAACAATTAGAGCATGATCAGCGACCTCAGTGTACAATTGATGCTGGCAGGAATAGTGATGCGGATATAATGTTGCTGTGTAGTATTTCCTAGCGTACTGCGTTCTAGAGTTTTTATAAATAAACAAAACATATGAACTAGATGGCTACTTGCCATATGCACAACTAACCAATACACAAACTAACGGATACGAAGATGATGAAATTATAATTAAAGTAGTCATCAGTACCTTTATACGGAAACAATTAACAATTTATAATTAAACGTACAATAGCATAGCTATTGAGTACCTATTGGTCATCGCTATGGAACAAGTTCACTAGTTTCTGAAATTGAGGCGCTATTACACTTGTAGCACGAGATGACACATTCTCAGAGCTGGAAAGATTTCCGCAGGAAGACATCCGCAGGCAGATCTCTGCAAGTAGGTCTCCGCAGGCAGGTCTCCGCAGGCTGACTTCTCCAGACAGGCAGGATACGGTACATTCTCAGGACAGGTAATGGAACAGTTCAAGAATGTCCACTAGATAATCTTAGAGCTGATATATAACCACAGCAGTGGTTGTAAAGTTTTCCGTCCGGCGGCGGGGGTATGAAAGTTAAGAGTAACCCATTAACAGGGAGGGTTACTTATATCATAACATTACAAGTCACTGGCACATGGTACAGGGTGCGTTGCATAGCTCTTGCGGCGCATTAGGCAAAGTTAAATTATCACACACGACATGCAGTGCGGAAGTTGAGTCCACTTTTCAGCGTGGTTGTCAGATCCGGCGAGTCATCCACCAAGAACCACCATCGGCTCTACATTACGTAGGATTACATTCTGGGCCTGCACAGCCCGTCCATAGGAAGACTCCCTTAAGAAGGGTTGGATGCGGGAGTTTATACTTTTAAATTTAGTTTATTACCCTCGGTTGGCCATCTGAGGGTGTACAAAAACTGTGGAAGCCGAGGTCTCCTTACCACGGCGGATGAGCCGAAATCCGAGAGGCACTGGATGAAGTAGGAATCACCGTAGGTTTGCAGTTACACACGTCAATCCTGATGGTCCAGTCGTCCTGCGCGGGCCAGCTTCTACGTCGGTGATTCTCCTGATTCCCGATTTTCACCCCTTTTATATTCTCCGAGTTGTCAGCGCTGGGTGCCTCATCCAATCAGCGGCCGAGCGCTCACCAATCAGCATACTGCAGAGGTGGTGAAGCAGTTATCATGTGTACAGAGCACTCTCCATTTAGTTATATATATATATATATATATATATATATATATATATATATATATATATATATATATATATATATATATATATATATATATATATATATATATATATATATATATATATATATATATATATATATATATATGTATACGTGATTAAGACGTCAAGGCAATATTTCAAGTATAATTTAGCGGGAGCTTCGATGATCAATCAATCAATCATCATAGTGACGGACTCAAGCATGATGCAGCTTGTGAGTCCCAAGTTTGAGTTATTGAGTTTATTAACTTTAATTAGACATAGTAATTAGTTATCTCGTTGAAATGTTTGTCTAGTCTGGTTTTGAAAATATCTATGTTGTGGGCTAGCACAATGTTTTCAGGTAGTGAGTTCCAATGTGAGATTACGCGTTGTGGGAAAAAATGTTTTCTAGTATTGTTGCGACAAAAATTGGTTTGAATCTTGGGTTTGTGACCACTCGTTGTCATGTGTGCCATATGATTATTAGTGAAGAATTGATCTGCGTCTGTATTGTACATCCCGTGTATAATTTTGTATGATTCAATCAGATCCCACTGAATCTTCTGAATTGACATGAGACTAAGTGCGCCTAATCTGTCTCTGTAGCTTAGGTGTTTGAAGGTAGGGATAAGTTTTGTTGCTCTACGCTGAACCCTTTCTATTGTTCTTGATTTCATTAATAAGTGAGGTGACCAAACTGAGTTGCAATATTCTAGAATGGGCGTGACCAAAGACTTATAAAGTAAGATGAAGTTGTTTTGATCCATGTGGGAAAACGTTCGCTTAATAACGACTAGTGTACTGTTTGCTTTTGATACGATTTTGTTAATGTGTGAATCAAAAGAAAGTTTGTTGTCCATGTAGATTCCAGGTCCCTTTCGACAACTGACTGAAAAATAGTTAGTCGCCTGTCAGTGTCAACCATGTAGCACTGCGTTTTTTGGATTATTAGTGCCAAAATGGATAACCTTTGTTTTGTCATGATTGAATGTAAGTTGCCAGGTTTGGGACCACTCACAGACATTGTTTAAATCGGTTTGCATATTTGTGGTTAGTGGATTTCCTAGTAGTTTTGTATCATCTGCGAACATTTTGCAAGTACATTTGACTAAGTTTGGTAAGTCATTTATGAAAATTAGAAACATTACATGACCAATTATGCTACCCTGAGGTACCCCACTAGTTACGTCTGCCCAGTATGATTTTTCTGAATTAATAGTGACGCATTGCTTTCTGTTTGAAAGAAAGTTTTTTATCCATTTAATTATTTTTGCCTTCTATACCGTATGCACTAAGTTTCTTAACGAGTCTTGTGTGTGGAACTGTGTCAAATGCTTTCCTAAAGTCTAAGTATATTATGTCGACAGGTTCGTTGTTGTCTAGACTAGCTGTAACAATTTCTAAAAATTCTAATAATTGTGTTTTACGCGACCTACTAGATCGGAAGCCATGCTGACATTTTGTTAGTAAATTGTTTGATTCCATATGTGTCATAATTGCATCTCGTAAGAATGATTCCAGCACTTTACATATTATAGGTGTGAGGCTGATGGGTCTGGAGTTCTCTACGTCTTGTTTGGATCCTTTCTTATGTATCGCTGTTACTGTTGCCATTTTCCAAATGTTTGGTAATATACTTTCTTTTATTGATTTGTTAAATACGATGCTCAGTGGTAAGGATATTTCACTGGCTGTTTCAGTTAATATTCGGGCAGGAATTTGATCTGGCTCAGAACTCTTGTTTGGATTCAAGGACTTTAGGTTTTTTTCTACGTCAGATTTTGTGATTTTCAAGTTTGTTAAGCTAGATTTAGTGTTTGATATTGGAATTTCTGGAATATTGTCTAAGTTTTCCATTGTAAAAACACCAGCAAAGTAGTTATTTAGTAGGGCTAACTCGGCCATTTCTGGGCAGGTTTTAAAACTGTAAAAAGTATTGTGATCCTTGTCCCATTCCGGTCTTGATAGGTACCGGGAACGACGAGAACGGTGTAGTTTAAAGAAAGTACGGGTACCGTATCGGTACACTATAAGTACATACTCGCTCCCAATCTCGACACATGTTGTCAGGGAAGCTCTGACGTGCGCGCATGCGCACTACCTGTTCTAACGGACGAAAACCTCTCCTATAGGGCTTATATACGCGTAATATCCTACCCAGGGTGGGTGTCCTTAGAGCAGATCCGAGACGGCCATTCCGTACCCTGGTTAGCTGGGATGGCCGGTAGCCGTCCGGTTGATCCGTGCTACACCATGCGCTGATTAATTCACCCGACCATACACAGGCCTTCCAAATTTCATAAGTTAGGACCTATGCAATGCAGCTCAGAAATAACTTTAAATGTTTCTAAAACAAAATGAAACCTACTGTTGAATATTTTGAACATAGTTGGATTGGAACAAATGGTTGCCTAAGACAGCAATATCTTTCAATTTAAATACGTTCAAGATATTCAACAGACGATTTCTTGCTAACTAACATGTTTATGTTTGTGTGTTGGTAACATATAAGCTTATTTGTACGATGGCAGTCTCGCTGATGATCTTGGGTATGGTGAGCTTGGGCATGTCGTAGGTGACTCTACCCTCTACAAACGCCATGCGGGACAAGAGGGTAGAGTTACCCGCGACCTGCTCAACGTCATCAGCGACACTACCATACAAATGTTATATGTAAAGGCCCTCCGGAAGCAGACAGCTAACATCGGCATCAGCTCTGATCACAAACGCACACCTAGCCAAAATACTCAAATGTATGGACTCATCACCTACCGCACCATAGGAGATCTCAAACAACAACCGAACTACCTATAGTGATTATCCTGTGGTAGTATGACTATCAGCAGAGCAGAACACATTACGGCTGCGCACCCATAGATATCCATAGATTGGACACTGCGCATGTCAGCAGCTGTTGGAAACGTGACAGTTGTGTGGGAGTCCTCCTGTTGGATAGTTACGTTTTCTCTAGAATCCAACTGAGCGTCTTCATGAGGTAATAATTAAAAATATACACATCTAAGCGATTAGCTGTTTGGTTAGCACAACAGAGGAGATGTGAATTAGTCGGAAAATAGTTAAAGTTAAGAGATCCCAGCTGCATGAAAAGATCTACAGCGTCTAATAGAGACGCGTAATGTGTTTCCGTGACTGAATGAACTGACAGAAATGGCCCTCTAACAACCCTTAAGGTTGAGAAGTTATACATTTCATCCCATGTAGCGTAAAGTATAAACCATCACCTACTTAATGTAGCATCTGTAATGTTAGACAATGCCAATTTTCTCTGTAAAGGCCCATGCAAAGAAATGCAATTTTTCTTAAATTTATTGTCACGTTAATCAAAATGTCCTATTTCTATATATTAATATGTTATTCATGTGGTCAAAGTAATATGGTCACAAAGGCCATTATCTTAAGAACAAAATATGTGTATGCCTATTAAAAATAAAAGCTGCATATCCTGAAATGTCTTTTATGACAATGCACTAGGCTATTCCAAGCATGTACTGAGAAGTCATTGCATTGATCTATACATGACATGAATATAATGATATCTCATTCTCAGTACATGTTTAGACTAACTTGATAAACAATGCATGAATTATATGAAACCTTTAATGATCAAACTGACATTTGCAGTGACCTTGAGAAATGTTCTTTTAAGCGTCAAAAATCAATGTTTTTAAAAATTGTATGACTGGATTGACTGGCTCGATAAACGAGACCGTCATTCCAGTGGTAAAATTAAAAAATGGCTTCTTGGTCTGCAAATGAACATTTTCTCAGGCAATTCTTAGCTTTTCTTGGACATTATGGTGTTAATTATTCAAGTTGTGTGGTTGAAATCCTTCGTACACACTACCAAGCTGCCTTGAAATTTACTGTCATTGCTGCATTGTGGGTTGAAAACTGGACTATTGAGTGGGCCAAGAAATATCCAAATTTTATCAAGAAGCAATTATAGTTACACAGGCAAGAGCGGTTGATCAAATATTACCATATACAGTGCATCATCATCATCCCCACACTAGAATGTGCTGTCGATGGTACACCATCGCAATCCCATACGCTTTCGTCAACTGATGATGTTCTGTACCTCGACCTAATGCAGAACCTAATGCAAAGATCTCGCAATGTCCAATCATATTCATATAAGCAAATTTGGTTTCAAAATTCCACCAACTTTGCCATCCTGTCCCCACCGCCTCAACCTCAGCCCCCTCCCCTCATCCTAGGTGTGAGCCTAATGTAAATATTGTCTCACAGTCTGCAATCATATGGGTAACTGATATACGTTTCTGACACACACGCACGCACGCACGCACGCACGCACGCACGCGCGCACACACACACACCTCCCCAAGCTGATACCTCCCTCCCTCACCCACCCACTGGAGCCTAATAAAAATGTTGTTTTGCGGTCTATTAGAATTTTGCTCTCAACCACACTTTGGTGTAAATATTTCATGACTAATATCTCGCATCTGTGTGCTTATATTTCAGAATCAGATATTCAAAGGACATGGATTGCATTTCGACTGGACACTTGTCATGCTGCATCTCATTTACAAACTCACCAAGCCAGGACTTGAGCAGATGATCGCTTTGTCATACTTAGCATGAGTGGAGTGCTTTAGATCTCTGTGAATGGACATTTTACCTGATTACACCTACCGACATACAACATACTCGAAACATTCTCTATGCACTTTTTAGTAATTGCTGTCTTGCACTAAGAAAATAAAATAGTTTTGAAACTATTAAGTGGGTTTTATATTTTATCATTTCGTGCGCATCACATGCCACGCTAAGTCATGTAATATAAAACCTTTGAATGCTTAAATTCCAGTATATAATGTATCCAGATGCAATGTAGGTCGTATTGTGTACTGGTGCTTGTCAACACCCCCCCACCCCACCCCCATGTTACTACACCTATGCAGGGGTCAATGTCTAGTTTTAGCAAAATATGTCTATTTCCCATAGTTATTTCACCCATAAGAAACCTAAAATTCATTGAAAATATGGTTTTCAGTGTATCACCAGAAAATATCTTGACACATTTAGTTCAAATTTCAATAGACTGTTCTAGTTTTAGCTATGCCTCGCCCATCTCTAGCTAAGCTCCACCCACACCATGCTCGTATTGGGATCGAACGATCTCTGAACTCCCTGTCTATCAATTTCCAGAAATCTATGTAGGTAAGCTGCTGAATATTTTGAAATTAATTTGACTGGGTGCTGTTGTTGCCTATCGCAGTAAGAGCTCCCAGTGAAATTAGTTTCAAAGTTATTCAACAGCATGTTTACTAAATAGCAAAGACATACAAATCGTACATGTCAGACTATTCGAATCATTCATGATGCTATAATTATGACGTTAGCCTACACGTCACTTAGTTGATTTTGACATCATATGATGGATGGATAAACTGGAAAGGTGAATTGGTATACGGATAAAAGTATAAAACATCAGATGTATCAGTTCCAATCATGTTTCAGAAAAATGGAGTTTCCAGATGTGAAATGAGTATGCCACTTACTGTGGTTAATATTTTGAAGCTACATGTCTCCATTCAAATTATTTTAAAATATTCAAGATAATATTCGTTAAAGGTGCATATTCACACTAAAATGCTTTAAAATAAGTGTTCAAATTTAATAAGTTTAAAGGCTTAAATTGTGTGACTAGATGTAATGAAACAAAATAAATTAATATAATTTTTTAAGTTGTGAAATTGAATTAGCGACATGAGCCCCTAATTCAACTTAACAACTACATTTTTTTAAATAATTTTTATGGAATGAAATCATCATATGCTAATGCTTATTTCGGTTCATTACTTTGAGGTACACAATTTAAGCATTTAAAATTATTCGATTTAAACAATTTTATTTCAAA
The DNA here is from genome assembly GCA_034401795.1 of Chaetoderma sp. LZ-2023a. Lineage (NCBI taxonomy): Eukaryota > Metazoa > Mollusca > Caudofoveata > Chaetodermatida > Chaetodermatidae > Chaetoderma > Chaetoderma sp. LZ-2023a. The sequence goes on along the minus strand of CM067360.1, from coordinate 71,616,841 downwards.
GCATTTTTATGTGAAGATGCATCTTTAAGCTGTGAATAATTTGTAACTGATGGGAAAAGATAAAATAGTTAAGTGGCCACTTGTGTTTTTATTTTGCTAGAATAGTCATTGAGAGTAAAATTCTGAGATGGACTTCATAAAACCGTGTTGAGCTAAGAATTATGTCCTTAATGGAAAAAATGTCCAGATTGTATTTTGAATCTGACTGGTTAATATGATCTGATGCCCCAGATGTCTTTTCTATGTAAGATTTCTTAGCTGAAAAAACTGATTTGAAATTCGTCGTTGGTGTCCGATTGTTGGCCCTGGAATGTTTAACAGCAATTATTTGACCATGGATCAAGTGTTCAGGATGACAAGGCTATAGGTAGTCTGTGCCAGGGTATAATGTAGTAATTTGCTACATGTCATTTGAAACTCAATTGGATACATCTTGTGACCACTGCACATGCCATCTTCATCTGACTTGACCATTAATCAAAGTTTTGCCAAATTATTGTCCATTTGCAGCCTAATAGACGACTACTTATTGAAAATTTACCACCGGGATGACTGGCTCTAGCCAGTTGTTCATGTGGTAAATTTTCAAGAATGGCATCTTAGCCTGCAAATGTACACTCCTCAAGATCACAGGAGAGTTAAATTTTACTTGCTTGATAATGAAAGGGGTAAGATGTGCAAACCCATGCCACAGAAACCTATGATGTAATATTAACCTTAGCTTTATTTAGGCTATCTATCCGGATGACAAGGTTTTGTGAACGTGGGGTGCAAATGAAAGCATTAAATGCGTTGGCAATATGTACGCTCAGACTGTTCGCCTATTGCTCAAGATAGCGTTTCATTGCTAACGGGAGTTAACTCTGTGTACCGTACCTCAAGACAGGCAGTCTGGAGCCTGGCGACGATTATCTCTCTTGTGCCAATGAGAAAAAAGCTGTTTGTTTGTTTGTTTGTTTTAGTTGGTTTATTGGCCGCTTACACCGAGATGTATTTGGGCCATGACTCGCTCTTAGAGGTGCTTCCCCGAAGGGATGCGTTGCTTCCCCGAAGGGTTGCTCTAAATAAGTGTTAAAACTGAAAAATAAAAAAATTATGATGTTGCTCGGGGTGTATGCGGTGCCTGTTGCTGCCTAATGAACTGTTGTTGGCGGGTGTAAGTGTTGGATGCAGTGTAAGAGTGGGTGGAAGGGGAGGGGGGGGGGGTACTTTATTTCACTTGGGGGTAGGATGGGGACTCAGGGGCTTCCACAGTGGGTCAGAGATTAAGTTTGCATTCTCATCGAATCAGGAGGAAAATCAATTCCGCCACCACCACCATGCCACACACCCTCCCCCAAGGCCTCATACAAAAGCCCCACTAAACACCGGTGTTGGAACCAAGAGTCCAGCTACCCCGCCAGTGCCCCATCACACATTATTAAGCCCATTTATTAGAAATATTGTCTGAAATGGCCACTCAGAGTCAAATTATCAGAATTTTCCCGGGGGAGGATCCTAGGACCGCCTAATTATCCAGAGTATTAACCCAGGGATACACCCTCCCCCACCCCCATTGCAGCCTAAATACTCTCTCCAGGGTTGAAGTTTTTCAAAATTTTCTGATCTCACCTCCAGGGGGATTTGGATGGGAGAAGAATTGGATGGCATGGCGAGTGTGCATCCATGCGAAATGAGGTGTGGTGGGGTGGACACCCTTAATAGGGGGTGGAGGGCAGTCTGTAAAATTAAATCTATAAAATGAACTCAGGTGAGAATTATGAAATAAAAATATTAAGAGATGAAAATCATTGTCAATGTTATCAAATAAAATTAATTAAACTTAGATAATTTCCATGTGATTAAATAAACAAGAAACATGAAAACTAGAGAACAGAATATCTAGTGTTTGTAAAAGAAATATCCTGGGCAAAAACTTAGAATTAAAACCTGTTGCTATTTGAAATAATAGGTTGATTGCGAATGATGTTATATAATGGAAATTTTTTTTTTTGCAATTCAAGGACTGTTGTATGCACACTCTCAGATGTTCATTTACAGTTCGAGAGAAATTTATATTTGAAAATTTTCGATGGAATGACTGGTTCGGTTACCGCACCAGTCAGTTCAGTGGTACATTTTCAAAAATAGTCTTGTTTCGATAACTGCTAAACTTAAAGAGAAAATACATTTAGGTTGTCGGAAATATAAAACAAAGCGAAACGCCACGTCCGAGATAGATGCAAGCAAACCGGCAGCAACTTGAGTGATGAATGCTGGGATTTACATTCAGCAGAATCATGAAAACCCTGAAAACATTTTAATGTACACATTTCTATGTGAAATAATAGTGAACAACCAACCCGAGAACCAACATCTTATAACCCTTTCCCAACTAGTACTGACTCGCACGTCGTTCTTATATCTGTAAGCTTTATTCTTACATTTTTGTAAAACTATTTGAGTAATCCTAACGTCCATAGTACCAAGTGATGCAGCTAATCAGCAGCTATTTCCAGATACCTGAGTCATTAAAATCGGCGCATGGACACTGGCGATATCAGCACCTATAGATTTACACCAGGAAAGTGTCTGTCAGCTATACCGCCCCTTTAACAATTACGACGTCATTCACCACCAGTCATACGGGAAAATACCACACAGATCTATGGGGAATGCCTAAAATATTGCGAGATGGTATATTGTGACGTAAACGATGACATCATTAGGTCAATGACGTCATGTGACATCGCAAAGGCGCTGTTGGTTAGCAGTTGGACGATTTTGTCACGCGATTTGTGCTTCTGTGGCCAATCCAGTTAGTATATAGATCAATGTGCGCACCTATCAAAGTGGCTGAAGTTAAGAACGCACCAAGCTACGCAGGGAACCCAATAGCATTGTGTGCCACATCACCGAATGCTTAAATTATCTTGCTATTCAACAAGCAAACTCCCTAACAGATGAAATGACTGCAACCGGCGACTGTCACAAAATGTTTCGAACATCCCAAGCCCTGAGAGTTACTGACTACACTACACATCACCACTCACTGTACACAACTCTGAATGACACTTCATCGGGACTGACCAGAGAAAAGCCGAGCCAATTCGAGAATGGTTCAGTTCACTGACCACACTGAGGAGACCTTGTATCTATTTTCGGGTGTTCGTAGCCCTATACCAATACAACTTGAAAGAGCAGAATTTGAGAAGGCACTCAAAGCCCTGGAAATGGGCGCGCATCCGGACATGATGGCATGAGCAATGGCCTATTCAAAAACGCAAGTACCATTATCTCAAAACCGACCACGCACCTGATAAATTCAATCTTTATGAGCAATCTTCCCATACATGCTGTAGGCCAAGGCATGCTTATCGGGCTATCTAAGCATAAGAAGTCACGCGGCCACCAAGCCAATCTGCGGCCCAATGTTCTCCTCAACAGCGTACTGTAATCCTATCCAACGTTACCGTATTCCGCATCAGAGACAAGATCGATGACTATATATACACGATATATACGATATCAATGTATAATAGCGAGCGAGAAATAAAACAAAACTATCACTTGCAAGGGAGGCAACTCTTGCTCTCTTTGTATCGAGACTACGTTAGTCAAAACTGCCTTTTATTATAGTACGCCAATGCAATATTACGAGAACTTCTTTTCTCTGTTTTATCTCAACTATATCTCTTTCAAACTCTGAATACAGCTTAACAATTCTCTTTGGCTGAAATAAATTGCCATTGGAAATTTTAACACGGCATTACAACCATTCGAAACTGTTACAAACTAGACTCCGGAATATAATAAAGATGAGAATTTAAGCATTTTCGAGGTCCGTAACCATTAGGAAAACTAAGCAATTGAAAAAAGTTAAAGCTGAATAACGCTTCAAGCCAAAATGGTAAAGTTGACCTCTTTGATTTGCTTGCCATTCGGATTTCCAGTGGCGACGGAGCCGGCGCGGGGTGGGAGGGGAAGCTAGGGTGGGGTGGTGGTCGCCTAAAATAATTGGGGTTGTGGAGGCTAATAATGTCTTCCAATCCAGTTATTTACCAAATATTCAACAGTTCATGTTAAGTCGTTTTATTGTATTTCTGAAACATTTCATGTTATTTCTGAGCTGCACTGTATCAACATACGTGTTGCATATTTATGCCCATATAGTCATTAACCCAGTAGTGGAGGATTCCAGTTTATCCATCAATCAGATGGCGTCATATCAACTACGTGACGTGTAGGATGACCGATGACGTCATAATATATTACCTCATGAATGACATAAATAAGTTCGTCAGGAACGCTTACTTGATGACGGACTAAGCGGCGTTGTACGAATTGTATGTCATTACTATTTAATAAATATGCTGTTGAATATTTTGAAACTAATTTGACTGCGCGCTGTTACAGTGTTAGCCTGTTTCTGCCATAAGCAGAAAAATCACCCAGTCAAATTAGTTTCAAAATTGCCAACACCTTACCTGTGTATTTTTTTGGAAATTGAGATTCAGAGAGTACAGAGATCGATCGATTCCAACACGAACTAAGCGTGGGAGGAGGTTAGCTAGAGATGGGCGGGGCATAGCTAAATCTGGATTCCTCCATTGTGTCAATTTGTCAACAATAGCCCAATAACGCAGCTTACTGGGCCAGTACTGGGCCAATCCTGAACCAATGCGGCTTGGTGTTTGTCCAGTAACGGTCCCGTAAGCCGCATTATCAGGGCAGGCTCTAATAGAAGCTGCCCTCGTAGCCTAGTTATTCTTTGATTAGACACGTTTAGGCACCCACCTTACATTACAAATATATTAATACATCATTCATTTATTTATAAATTTTCTTTTATTTGTGTTTATTAGATGGTAGATCCTATATGAAGTTATTCATTTTCCTTACAATAGTATTTTCATTCATCTCGATTTCTATATTAGTCTTTTAGGTTTTCAAGCTCCACATTCACATCAGTAGTAAGGCCGAGAAGTAGGCGCCCACTTTGATTGGTCGAGAGCTTTGTGACGTCACGCGTCTTTTTCCACGGCCACTTCCATATATGGGCATGGGAGGAATCTATTTTCAATATGCTAATGAAGTGACGTCACAAAGCTCTCGACCAATCAAAGATGGGCACCTACCGCTCAGCGTTGGTTAGTATTTTGGGGTAGGGGCAGCCCTGATGTATCTATCCCCACCCTCCCGCCCATATACCTTCCACCATAAAAAATTGTTGGTTATTGGTAATTACGGCTTACCGACATTCTGGGTAAAGTTTCCATTCGTAAAATCCAATCGATGGCTGAAAGAAATAACTGAAAGATGAATACATGAAATAGAATGTAACATGATATGATTAAGACTTTATTCAGTAAAAGATGTATAGTGAAATTATGTGAAGTAGAATCCTAGTTGAAGAGATATTCAGTAGGGAACTGGTATAGCTCTAAACCATGAAGTGTTCACTCAGAGTGCTGATGATCAAGTGATTTGAAAAAGCAAAGTCCTCCTTATATACTAGGCTGAGCTGTCAATCAAAGATCATGCTTGAATTTGATTGGATGAGTGCTAAGCACCCTTACTGATTGGCTACGGAGAAATGACCTACATTCATGCTTGAATTTGATTGGACGAGCGGTGGGCACCCCTACGATTGGCTAAGGAGAAAGGAGGGGGGAAACTATGATTAATGATCTGGTGTAGACACACTAAGAAACCTCAGTTGTACTTAAAAGTACACTCGCACTCATGAGTACAGAAATGAGCGGGAATGCCATGGATTGGCTAAGGATAAATGAGCGGGGAAACTATGATTAATGATCTAGTGTAGATGTGGTAAGAAAGTTCAGTTCTTTTTAAAACTTCACTTACACTCATGAGTACAGAAATGAGCAGGGAAACCCTGATCAATGCACTATTAAGAAAACTATGACTCAGACACATCTACTTTAAAAGTGTTCTTTTACTTAAATTATTGTATTTTGAAAATACTTTGCTCACAAAGAGCGCGTTGCATATCATCCGCTCACAGAGAGCGCATTGCGTATCAATGCTCATTGAGAGCATGGTGGATGTTCATACTTACTGTCTGATCATCATGTATTAACTCTCTGAATGTTAAGTTCTTGCAGATATTATATTCCATGGGTTATATCACTGAACTGTCTGAATATTTTGTGGTAGGTAAATTGATGGTTTTTGGTAACTACAGCTTACCAACATTCTGGGTAAAGTTTCCATTCATAAAATCCAATCGATGGCTGAAAGAAATAACTGAAAGATGAATACATGAAATAGAATGTAACATGATATGATTAAGACTTTATTCAGTAAAAGATTTATAGTGAAATTCTGTGAAGTAGAATCCTAGTTGAAGAGATATTCATTAGGGAACTGGTATAGCTCTAAACCATGAAGTGTTCACTCTGAGTTCTGATGATCAAGTGATTTGAAAAAGCAAAGTCCTCCTTATATACTAGGCTGAGCTGTCAATCAAAAATCATGCTTGAATTTGATTGGATGAGCGGTAAGCACCTCTAACGATTGGCTACGGAGAAATGACCTACATTCATGCTTGAATTTGATTGGACGAGCGGTAGCCCCCCCCCCTAACGATTGGCTAAGGGGAAATGAGGAGAATGATTAATGATTTGGTGTAGATGCACTAAGAAACCTTAGTTGTACTTAAAAGTACACTCATACTCATGAGTACAGAGATGAGTGGGAAAGCTATGGATTGGCTAAGGATAAATGAGCGGGAAGGCTATGGATTGGTTAAGGAGAAATGATCGGGAAATCTATGGATTGGCTAAAGGGAAATGAGTCGGAGAGCTATGATTAATGACCTAGAATCATGTTTGAATTTGATTGGGTGAGCAGTAGGCTCCTCTAACGAATGGCTAAGGAGAAATGACCTACATTCATGCTTGAATTTGATTGGACGAGCGGTAGGCTCCCCTAACGATTGGCTAAGGAGAAATGAGGGGGAAAACTATGATTAATGGTCTGGTGTAGATGCACTAAGAAACCTCAGTTGTGCTTAAAAGTACACTCGTACTCATGAGTACAGAGATGAGTGGGAAAGCTATAGATTGGCTAAGGAGAAATGAGCGGGAAGGCTATGGATTGGTTAAGGAGAGATGAGCAGGCAAGCTATGGATTGGCTAAGGGGAAATGAGTGGGAGAGCTATGATTAATGACCTAGAATCATGTTTGAATTTGATTTGGCGAGCAGTAGGCGCCCCTAACGATTGGCTGTGGAGAAATGACCCACATTCATGCTTGAATTTGATTGGATGAGCGGTAGGCGCCCCTGACGATTGGCTAAGGAGAAATGAGAGGGAAAACTATGATTAATGATCTGGTGTAGATGTACTAAGAAACCTCAGTTGTACTTAAAAGTACACCCGCACTCGTGAGTACAGAGATGAGCAGGAAAGCTATAGATTGGCTACGGGGAAATGAGCGGGAAGGCTATGGATTGGTTAAGGAGAAATGAGCATGAGAACTGTTATTAATGATCTGCTGTAGATGCACTAAGAAACCTCAGTTGTACATAAAAGTACACCTGCACTCATGAGTACAGACATGAGCGGGAAGGCTATGGATTGGCTAAGGAGAAATGAGTGGGAAAACTATGATTAATGATCTGGTGTAGATGTCCTACGAAACCCCAGTTCTTCTTAAAACTTCACTTACACTCATGAGCACAGAAATTAGCAGGGAAAGCCTGATCAGTTTAAAAGGGTTCTTTTATTTAAATTATTGTATTTTGAAAATACCTTGCTCACAGAGAGTGTGTTGCATATCACTCACTCACAGAGAGCATGCTGCATATCACGTGCTCATAGAGAGCGTGATAGATGTTCATGCTTACTGTCTGATCATCACGTATTAACTCTATGGATGTTAAGTTCTTGTGGCTATTATATTCCATGGGTTATATCGCTGAACTATCTGTATTTTGAAAGCAATTTTACTGAAAATTATTCCTAGTTAAGCTATCATTGACTTTCAGTCAAATTATTTTCAGAATATTTGGCTAGGTTGCAAGTGTTTACTCATTGAAATTAGTAGCCGATGGATCGCACTCATGAGAGTCAGACTTTACGATATAATGCTGTATACTGGAAGAGAAATACTGTCTAATATATATATAGCTGCATTCATCCAAACCTTTTCAACTCAAACTGTTACAGATAGAATACTATTAACCGCACAGCATATGTATTAGCCAGCACCTCTCTGATGTAAAATATGATAACTTTCACTACTTCACCATGCTTAAGAGGTGTACATGTAATTCATTATGATTAGATCTACAGTTTTGGCGTGTGCTTTGGATTTGGTCCGTGTGTACATCCAAGCGGTAAAGGATGTGGCACGCGCACACATTTAAGCGATAAACACATTAGTCTGAAATGAGATATTACTTTTTCTATGTTAGAGGGATGTTCCTATGACCACATATCTGAGAGGAGCTTAACTGAGAAATCTTATTACCTTTTTCCATATTAACTCTCAGTCAAATTATTTTCAAAAGATTATACAAGTTTTATTCTTTACATAATATTTTGTGGAAATTATCATCTATAAAGACTTGGAGGGTTAATTAATAATAATGAAATTCCACTTACCCCATTGAATTACACCTCTGTACAGATGATAACACAAGTATAATCCCATTTTGTCTCTGGTGTGAGTAGACGTATCCATCAATTCTCTTCAAAATGTTTGTCATGGAGGAAATGAACACTGATTTAGTAAAAATTGTCAATCATATGCCAAGAATAAGAAATGATTTTGAGCTTTTTAAGTTCTGCGAGGGTATATTTCTAAAATGCATCACAGAAGACGGCATCACATTAGGAAATATACTATCCTCTCTTGAATTTTGTCGTATTGTAAATAAAAGACTGCGTATTGACCCCCACCCCATTTTTAGATTTCTAATGACGAAAAGATGAAGTCTATAGAGATGAATGCTAAAGCTCAGGATGGAAAGAAAGAGAGGAAGGAGAAGGGGGATGATAACGAGAGAGCCACGGGAGATGTTTAATTAACAAAGGTTTCATAATCAAGGTATTATTTTCCATCTTTTAAAAGGTTGTTTTTGTAAATATGATACATTCAACAAAAGTGTCGTCATACTATCAGGAGTACATTTGCACTTGAAAGAGGATAAATTATCACTTCTCATTTGGCAGTTATTGCGCCAAAATTTTGCCTGCCTGAATTTCCCGCCGAAATTGGAGAATGTTTTCTTCTGACGGGTGGGCGCTTTTTCCATGATAGGGTGGGGAAATATTTGTGCCTTTTTGTATTGCATAAACGATGGTATAAAAAGGAACCTAATTTTTAGTAGGGTGATCACTCTTGAAGTAAAACTATTTAAAATGGATTCTAGTTTAAGAAATAGTGCCATGGCTGGTATTGCGCGAGATTTTCCGATCGAAATTTCGGATGATTTGACCGAAGAGGAGAGCGCCATACAGGTCTACTATACTTCCTCGGCTCTAAAACATCACATAGCAAATGTTGATGAAGCGGCTGAATGTAGCGATAAGAAGAAGGAAAAAGTTCCTGAATATTGGGAGAGTTTTGAAGCATTATTTCCAACAATAGATCGCACTGTAAATGATGGGGCAATATCTTTTAATCTGAACCAAAAACTAGCAAATATCACAACTTCTGGCTTCATAAGAGTGGAACCGGTCTTCGAACATAAGAAAAATCATGTCAAGGCTGACAGAAACTTCGATCATGCCCTGTTTCAGAAAATTCTGGATGGGCTTTTGGCTGTTGATAATCCTCCTCCTGTTGTAAGTAAGTAAATAGAAATAATATACTATTCATTACAATTAATTAATTAATTAATTAATTAACTAATTAAGTTATAAATCTATTGTATTTTGTAAATTTAGTGATTTATCATTGAATTTTCAAAATTCACTATTTCGATAGCTGAATCTATTTCAACATTGAATTTCCAAAATTTAGTATTGTAATAACTTATTATGTCAATACAGTAATGAATTTTCTAAATTCACTATTAAAATGACTGTAGCGTTTAATACATTTAAAAAAAATATTAATAATGTATCACGCTTATATTCTGCTAGGATTTCTTATTTTTTATCAAGAATACATTTACTTAATCATTGTTTTTCAGACACCCTTGGATCTCCGTATTCCGACTCAGGATAGGAAGCAATCTCACTTGGGAAATGAATTACCACCACTCTCGCTACCTCTCTCAACTGACGATTTACTCCCACTTTCGCTACCTTCCTGTTACTGGACGAGTTACTCATTTTCAATTCACCCGTTAATAGGATTGTTATGAATACAAAAAATAATGATGAAAACATGTATTTAGAAGAGAATGTCAGATCAGAAGAAAATAGTAATCAATTAGGGGGTGGGGTTCAAGTTAATAATAATGATAATGCTAATGATAGTGCTAGTGATAATGTTAATGATAATGTTAATGATAATGATGATAACAATGTCTTACCTGAATTAGGTGATAGCGATTTCAAAATAAATTTACGTAGATCACTCTACTCACGTAAATTTAAAACTACGGAATCTGAATATGAAGTTATAATCTCCCAGAACCTCAGAGTGCATTATTTAATTGATATTGACGCACATTTGGAATCGATTTTCAATCAAATTTAAAAAAAAATTAAAATTTTCAGTGAAAGCCTAACCCCATGATTATATTAGAATCACAATGGAACACCCGGCCTTGAGTGTACCCAGTTTTTTAGAATTCAGTAAAGTTAATGACATATCTGGCAGGCGTATCTTGGAAGGGTGGTACAGAGTAACACCAGTGTGAGGTTAGATGAAAATTTCATATTTAGTTTTTACATGTTGTTCTACCGTTGAATTAGGTCATAACAAGTTTTGGTCAAAATGTTTTCCAAATTATCTAATAGTCATAGTATTCTGGACACCTTTAAGGTGTCTAGGAAAAACACCCATGCATACAACATGAAAAGGGTTAATTCATGAGAGTTTTCACTTAAACGTGATACTGTTTCACTTCTTGTGATGTTAGATTTTTAAAACATCTCGCTCTCATTACGATATCCTAACTTACTTTTCTTAATTTTGATGTAATTCAATGTAATCGTCCACAACTTTTGAAACTGTATATACTGCACCGAATTAATAAAACGAATTTCACTTTGCTTATAGAGTAAGAATATTAATATGAAAATGTACATTTTTCGTTGGTTTTTTTCTCACCAACCCCTTACTTCAAGCGGAAACATATGTATTTCACTTCCCATTTAAGGTTCAACACCCTTTTCCAGCTAAAGAGTCTTTGATAACTTAAAGTTTATTAAGGTTTAGCTGAAAATCTCTATTAGGACAGAGAATTTTCCAGAGTGATAATAGTGATTTTCAGCATTTCGGCTTTAATAAACTTTTCATTATCGTAATGGATCTGCTAATTGTAGTATTATAGAGAGCCAGTAGTACGAGGGTTATATCAGTTACTCTGGCTTTTTGCTCTATCATCTATTACTCCCACCACTCCCCACTCAACTGGACCGTTTTTAACTGTCTCATTGCTACAGGTCATCAGACAGTTTTTTCAATGGGCAATAACTCTGGACCCATTGAATATTTTAAAAACAATTTGATTGAAAGTTGTTGCTGGCTTAGCCACCGACAACTCTCAGTCAAATTATTTTCAAAATATTCAACATGTTCGGAGATATAACCATTGAAATATGTCATCTGTAAAAACTCAACACTTGGACAGTTAATAGGCAAGAGAAGCTGTATGGCAGAAATAGGCTAGTTATCGCTCTCACTCATAGCTAGCATGAGGTGTTGATTCTTTAACCCAGTAAAGCGTACACGTACTGCTCTCATTGAAACTGACTTTAGCGAGCTAAGATAGAGAGTCGATATACTGAAACCCATCAGATGCACTAGGAGCGCTGTAAGCTGACAGATTATATTAGCTGGGTACGGGAATTACATACACGGGAGAGAACTCTGTTATGATATATAGGTGGGTGGGATTATCTTCCTTATGTTGAGATGTATTGAAATGTCGGAAAACGGATTCATATTTTTACAAGAATGATTACTTTTTATTGAAGAGATTTTTTTAACATTCCGCTAAAATTCCATCATTGAGCTCAGTATTTTTTAACATCTTTAATATGTTTTTAAATGAAACACCTCTCGAACGGTGTATAATATAAAATATGCAGAATTCACCATACTTTGTCGAGAATTTGTCCTGTACAATCCCATCACTATAAAGAGAATTATAATGTACAGTGGCAGTTACAAGTTCTCCCCAATTCATTTGTAACTTTTCCCGATCTCTCCCGTAGGAATATGACAAGCCAATGCTCACCAGAGTGTGAATGTTTTTCTGTATTAATGATTAAGAAACTGGGTCTTTTAACCCTTTTCGGAATTCTGTCCTTAGCATACACTCCACGGAACACTGTTCTTGCAGCTTTGTCTTTGACTAGTAGAAAACGTAAATCTGATGTGTACAGCATCGCTCTTCAATTAATAATCGATTGTTATATTTCATGCATAATCTATTTCAATCAGATTATCATATTAAGCATATAAAATTACATTCATATTCTCGGGTAATGCTGTTTTAAAGTTGAACTAAGGAAGTAGATTCCCCTTCTTTGTTGAATATGTAAGTTCTCCAGCTGTTAAGTCAGCTGTGAAGTCTTGACCAAAGAAACAATAGCCCTTTGCGTATTCTGTAGTATTAATCGGCGGTCCAGTATCACTGAATAACGTTCCAGTGCCATCAAATAATGTTAGGTATGACCTTATATAATTTCCCACGCTGAAGTCGGGGGTTAATGTCTCTGATGAAACTTGATTACCATTTAAATAACAAGCAAAGTATGAAATGTCATTATGATTGAAGGCATATGGGTTTTTTAAATAGTAACCATTATAGGCAGCATAGCTAACGATTCCAACAAGACAATGACTAGGTAGAGGTCCAATTAGTGTATTATCAGCATTAAACGATAATTATGTTGCAGGAATTGTGAAACCTTTCACTACAACCCTTTTAATTGGGTATTTTGCGGGTGTCTTCAATAATGCCTCAGCATGCACAGTTAGCAACTCTGGTGTTGGTCCCACTTTTCTAACACAGAATGTGGCATCATCAATCACCACTTTAAGCTCCTATCCCCAGCTTTCATGAGAACAAACTCGTCACTACTTCTTTGTAGTCTGAGTCTTAACAAGACCCCATTAGGTATATAACGATCTTGCATAAATATATCAGAGTGTATTCTCCCTGCTAATTCAATTGTTTTACTATTAGCGCATCTTTTCTTTCCTTCAGTAAAACCCACATTTGCTTTTGTCATAGAATCATGCTGATCTGCCATATCTTTTGCCCATAAGGCTGCAGATAATTGAGAATACAATGCATCAGATGAGTATGAGAAAATCGTCTGAATAAAAGCTCTGAATGGATATGTATCATGTGCATCCGATATATGGTGACCATTTAAAAAGACATCTACTTGTGAAAATAATGAATGAAGTAGTAAATTCACAGGGGCAACCTGATCCCCCTCAGCAACATCACAATCACGTCCATCCTCAACTTTCCGTACTCTGACTTTTACACTAAGGTAACTCTGAGATAAATCTAAATAATCTTGTCCATTCCCTGAGATAAAAAACTCCAATGGGGCTGAGTTAGAGTTTGAAATGGTATTCACTGGCTGGTAAAGCTGCCAGAACCCTCTTCCATAGTAGCTAAAACAGGTTTAACACTAAACAAGTCGACTTCTGATTTTGTGCAAAGACAAGCTCTAGAATCCATTATGAGAAAATATGAGCTCCACCTGTTACTGTATTCCTTCTGACTCTTTTAGCACGTCCGTGTTTATTCGATCTTTTCAGCAGTTCGATACTCTGTCTTTGAGACTTTGTCTTTTTAACCTCTCTTCTGACAACTAGTTGATCGCGTAATCCTGTAATTGTTTCAGGAATTAAGGGTTTTCCAGCTGATAATGCTCTTGACTTAGCAGAAGATTTAAAATCTTTTCCTGCTAATACATCACTGGCTAAACCAACACCTACCAATAATGCCTGTTTACCTATACTTCTTCCCACCTTTCCTAACAGTGGTATAACTCCCAAAAATGTCACCTAACCCATGACCTCTTTGATGATGACCACCACGAAAACTGGTATCCCTCGTCCAGCTTGGGTTTTGTAATAGTTACGTAATGCCATTTTATCAGGTTTATAGATGGGTCTCATTCTATCTGCGGTTTTTCTGATGTCGATTCAACAGTTATAGTAAAACTAACTTTTAATTTTTATAAAATGAGGTTTTAAATAATAAACAAAAAGTAATGCTCTAGTAATTGATTCGCCAGAATCACCAAAAAACGCCCGCCGTTCTGTACCATTCATCATTTTTGTCTTGAATCCGAACAACTGAGCTAATCAGGGATCAAACTTAAGGTCCAATCACTAAAGAAATTCTAAAACCTTTCTCTTCATTGTACATGAACTGAATGTTTTCAACAAATTCAGTAAGCTGTACTTTCATGTCACGCTTAAGCTGATTAATGAGTTCTTTAATTGTGTAAACCCCTTTTTGTACTGTATGAAATCTCCCTTTTTTGTTAGCTGGTGAAGTAAATCTCATGTAAGCATCCTTTTCAAGGGTTACCCATGATCTTGGGTACGGAATTCCAACTAAACCCACTTCCCATGAACATGATAAATCCAAGTTCATAGGAGGTTTTGTAGTAAACTTGGCAACTGAGTTGGCAGGAAAGTAATTCATAGATGAATTACTTGGTAGTGTAATGTAGAAATGGTTACTCTCTATTTTCTTTTCAAACGGGTGGTTTAGCTGCTGTAGCTGAAACTCTTTTAATGGCTTTGATAGTAGGTACAGGTAAAATATATCCCAGACACCCCAAACATAGCAAGATCCAAATTCCTTTATCCTTATTATGTAAACTGAGGCTTAATATACATGTAAATGATAACAATGTAAATTAGCCCCACCTGTGCTATATACATAATTTCTTCCCTTGGTACTTTCTCACCACATTTATTCCAGAGTCTAGTGCCTCTTACAGCCTGATTCTCATCCATTTTTTTACTTTGTATTATGAAGTTCACTCACCCATGAGTTAAACTTCTTAGGGAATCTCAACCATTTGACAAAATATTGTTTCTTCCCTTTCTCTCGTTTAGTCTTAATAATTTTTAGGTGAGGTTTCTCACCATTTTCACTTTTAACTTTCTGAGGTTCTTCAGAGTAAAACATACCGATTATCGGATCATTATCGTATTCGATTAGTCTATAACTATTAGCCCTTAAAGGTACTTTCTCTTTTCTAGAGAAAATTTCTTCAGACCAAGCTGGTTGAAAGACTTTTCTAAAAGGTGTTTTTAATTCTGAAATTCTATCTTTCTCTCCCGCTTTAAAGACTTTTATTTTCCTCTTTCTCTTTGACTTATTTTCTCCGAATAAATTTTGCCATATCTGAAACTCAGCTCGTCTTGTGGCGTTAATAGGTTTCATTTTTATACTACTGTGATATGATTCATTGTAACCTTTAACTATATCAGGTAAAACATCAATATAACGTAAACTTCCTTTATATGTGATATACCGTCAGATCTTATTTTTTAATGTTCTCCCTTTCCCCTACTGCTGCATGCGTCTCATTCTTAGAAGTGTAGAAGTGAATTCCATTTTCTTTTAGATATGATTTAAGGCCAGAGTTTACCAATTCCCCACCTTTATCTGTTTGTACTCATCTCGGACATCTTTTGGTTAAAATAAATAGCGATTTAACTCCATTGATAATAGAATTCCCTGTTTACGAAGTTAAAGGTATAACCAATAGAAATTTTGATAAAACATCAATGACAAAAAGCAAGTATCTCGTATTGTCATTTTTTTTACTGAGTGAAACCATGTTACTGAGATCCATTTGCCAGAGCTGATCAATGACTGACACTTTAATTCTGTCACATTCAAATCTCACACTCTTTGGTTTGTGTAGAGAGTATGCCCTCTGGCTAGATAACCATTCTTGAATTCGGTCACGTGAAATCGTCCCTTTAAAAGACTTGAATATCTTTTCAACACCACTAAAAACTAACTGGATGTTTTGTGTTATAATATCTCTTAGAAAGATTTCTCGATATATTTCTATCCAGTATTGTAGACCTTGTTAGAGACTTAACCATGATAGAGGTTTTCGAGTTCTAGATCGGAGCTTTCTAGGGGGTTGCTTTGATTTCACGTGTCCTGTAGGTGGTTCGGGTGAGGGACTTGGTGGCTTTCTATGAGAAGGTTCTTCTCGAGCTCGACTTCTATGTCCAATGTTCGAGTCTAGAATATCATTCCAACTTTCTACATTCCCAATCACTTGATGTGGTACATTTACAGATCATAAAAAATCATTGAATACCATATTCACTTGATCATCAGCACTTCTTGATGAATGTTTACCTGGTTGATATCCTGAGTTTGACACACGTGCTATGAGATCGACTAAGTTGCTACCCAGGAAAAATTCCCCATTGTTATTCTTATCAACTTGAATCCCACTGTTTTCTAAAGGAATTTAAGTAATCGCTCCCTTTTATCACATGATCTTTTAGATAATAGACGTGAAGACTCTAGAATAACCTCATCTGAGATTATTTTTTTACACTGCTACCAGTATCTCCACCTCATAACCTGTTGTAATTTGGAGTAGAATAATCAACTGATACTGGCTGATTTCCATAGCAACCCCTGACTATTCATAGACCATTCTAAATTTCTGAAGTGCTTCTGAGTAAAGATCAGCTTTTGATGATGCCTGAATATCATTTCTAGCCAAGATTCTTCTGATTTCATCATCTAAACCTATAGCTTTACGTATATACGGATTGGCATTCATTAGGTTTATCTTCGACTCTGTATGTAGCCTGTCAAGTAATTCATAAGGAACAACTGCCATCTTCTGTAATGACTCCATTTTTTAAATCAGTCCGAAGATTTTTCCAATTGTCGGAAGAATTGCACCTAAAATACTTCCCAGGAATCCAGCGTTTCTTATCATTATTCTCCTAACAGATGGAGATGCCTTCGCCTTTTTTTGTAAAATTGCCTTGTATTTCATCATATTCTTTTTACCCATTCTTCTTCTTCTCCTTCTTCTTCTTCTTCTGTCTATAAATAATACAAGTCTCATGTGGTAACATCTTTCTTCTTAATCTTAGAGTATCTGGGGTGTTCTGTTTCAAGTCTATAAGTAGAAATGAGAAGGGCTGTTCAGTTGCGTCCTTATAAACGTCTTGTAAAAAATTACCATTTCCTGGAAACATCTGTCTAGCAGGAACACTTATACTTGATATGTCACATGGGTTCTTAAAGAGTATGAGATAATGACAGTTAATCGAAATATCCCTATGTTCTCGACCTTTATGGAATAGATTTTGGACAATATTAATAACACTACAGTTTTCATGATGGGAATGTTTAGTAGAAAGGTGTGCAACTCGTTCATCAACACTTTCCATTAACTCATCAATAACAATGAGTGTAGGAGTTACTTGATCAAGGTCAAAGTTAAAGCCTTCTTGAAATTCAACATCATTTTGAAGTGACATGTAACTGTCTTGCCAAGCTCCATAACACCAAATTACCCAGGTAGGACAGGGATAGAATAGGAGATGTTTTTTATTGATCAGTTGTTTAACCAGCTCTGTCTTCCCTGATTGAGTTGGGCCAGCAAGTATTATATTTGCAGGATGAGTAAATTTGATCATTATTCTTTCTCTCCACTGCCTCTCTTCTTCTTCCTTGAAGCTCTTTCTTACAATAAATAATCATAAAGACAATTGTTGGATATATACTTTGTTTTAATATTCAAAATCAGTAATATATAATCAGTAATATTCAAAATCACTAATATATAATCAGTAATATAACAAGAAGGAGCCAATTAGCAATGGGAAATGAAAATAATAATCAGTATAATAATTAATATAATAATTAATATAATAATTAATATAATAATTAATATAATAATCAAGATGGTGAAATTATAAGGTACTCCCACGAATTTTATATGTCTCTTCGATAACTTCACTCAACCAATCAGTCTTACAATGGTTAAAGAGTTCATCTTTCTGTCTAAACAAGTCTGGATTTAAAATGAAATGACCTGAAAATACATCCAATGATAAATTTCCTATTGCTAAATCACTATACTCCTGAATGAAATCAATAGGTCTGAAGTTTTAGGTTATCCCACAACATGTATGTTCACGCTGACTCGCTCTGTCATATGTACAGCCATAACAGTTCTTACGAATCTGGACTGAGATCTCGTCAGAAAGAATACTTGCAAAGGATCATATAATAATCTCCTTCACCTCTTTGTCAGGGCAATAATGCCAGAACACATTAACCTTACCGTTTTCGAAAATAACACTCCCCTTACATAAAGGGCACTTGGTATCTAAATCCATATTTAATGGGTTTGGATTAATCATCTCCAACACTATTCACTGAAATACAGTCTGGTATAACGGAATCGGACTGTTGTACACTACCATTCTCAGTAAATAGTGTATTAACTCTGTCAGGTATATTACTTACACTGTCACACTCCATAGGAAGTATTGTATCATGAATCATTATTTCTTCCCGTATTTGCTCACCAGTCTCATTAGGCTCGACAGCCTCATCAGGCTCATTAAGATCCATGGGCATTCTAATTCCTAAAACGATATTCAATAACTTGCGTGAAAATGTATGCTCAAAAGTCTTATTTAGTTGAGTACTCCTCTTAAGAAATCATCATTCTTTTAACGGCATAGGCTTTGTATTACGGTTAGGTGGAAATTAGTACTCTAAGAACAATCATATGTACAGGTAAGATAGAATGAATAAAAACAGGAGAAGAGGAGGGGGGGGGTAGTGTCTAAGGGATTGACACTCTCAATCCCGTCTAAGGAACTGTATAGAAACTTACTCTCTTAAATCTAAAGTTCGTTATATCACCCCTCCATTAAAATCTCTCAATTTTTTTCCAATGTAGATGAAATAATACTCTCTAAAGAAGCTATTCTTTGTCTAACTCGATAACGATCCAGGGCAAGTTCCATCCAAAGACTTCCATTCCTACATTCACGAGAGTATTCAAATCCCCCCCCCCCTATCTCGATGATGACAATTTTATTAGAAAATCTTACACTCTTCATGATACAGGTGCAAACATGTAAGTTGTTTTTACAGGGAGTTATAAATAGATTCTTAAGTGACTAATATGGGAAAAACCTGCTGATGTTTCCAGAATATTCCTGTGCGTCATCATTCTATTTTGAGCTCATAAAATGATCGAAAATATTGCTAGAGCACTGTCAGAACACGCTGATCAGTTGCAAATATTGCTAAAGTGCTGTCCGAACATGCTCTAGCTATACTACTCCCGCTCATTTCTCCTTACCCAATCCATAGCCTTCCCACTCATTTCCCCTTAGCCAATCCATAGCCTTCCCGCTCATTTCTCCTTAGCCAATCCATAGCTTTCCTGCTCATCCCTGTACTCATGAGTACGAGTGTACTTTTAAGTACAACTAAGGTCTCTTAGTGCATCTACACCAAATCATTAATCATAGTTTTCCCCTCATTTCTCCGTAGCCAATCGTTAGGGGCGCCTACCGCTCATCCAATCAAATTCAAGCATGAGTGTAGGTCATTTCTCCTTAGCCAATCGTAAGGGGCACTTACTGCTCGTCCAATCAAATTCAAGCATGATTTTGATTGACAGCTCAGCCTAGTATATAAGGAGGACTTTGCTTTTTCAAATCACTTGATCATCAGAACTCAGAGTGAACACTTCGTGGTTTAGAGCTATACCAGTTCACTACGGAATATGTCTTCAACTAGGATTCTACTTCACAGAATTTCACTATAAATCTTTTACTGACTTAAGTCTTAATCATATCATGTTACATTCTATTTCATGTATTCGTCTTTCAGTTATTTCTTTCAGCCATCGATTGGATTTTGCGAATGGAAACTTTACCCAGAATGTCGGTAAGCTGTAGTTACCAAAAACCATCAATTTTTTATCGTGGAAGGTATATGGGCGGGAGGGGTGGGGATAGATACATCAGGGCTGCCCCTATCCCAAAATATTCAGACAGTTCAGCGATATAACCCATAGAATATAATATCTGCAAGAACTTAATATTCAGAGAGTTAATACATGGTGATCAGACAGTAAGCATCCGCATCCAACATGCTCTCAATGAGCGTTAATACGCAACGCGCTCTCTGTGAGCGGATGATACGCAACGCGCTCTTTGTGAGCAAAGTATTTTCAAAATACAATAATTTAAGTAAAAGAACACTTTTAAAGTAAAAGTGTCTGAGTCATAGTTTTCTTAATAGTGCAATGATCAGGGGTTCCCTGCTCATTTCTGTACTCATGAGCGTAAGTAATGTTTTAAGAAGAACTGAACTTTCTTACCACATCTACACTAGATCATTAATCATAGTTTTCCCGCTCATTTCTCCTTAGCCAATCATTACCCTTCCCGCTCATTTCTCCTTAGCCAATCCATGGCATTCCCACTCATTTCTGTACTCATGAGTGCGAGTGTACTTTTAAGTACAACTGAGCTTTCTTAGTGCATCTACACCAGATCATTAATCATAGTTTCCCCCCTCATTTCTCCTTAGCCAATCGTTAGGGGCGCATACCGCTTGTCCAATCAAATTCAAGCATGAAAGTAGGTCATTTCTCCGTAGCCAATGATTACGGGCGCATACCGCTCGTCCAATCAAATTCAAGCATGATTTTTGATTGACAGCTCAGCCTAGTATATAAGGAGTACTTTGCTTTTTCAAATCACTTGATCATCAGAACTCAGAGTGAACACTTCGTGGTTTAGAGCTATACCAGTTCACTACTGAATATTTCTTCAACTAGGATTCTACTTCACAGAATTTCACTATACATCTTTTACTGAATAAAGTCTTAATCATATCATGTTACATTCTATTTCATGTTTTCATCTTTCAGTTATTTTTTTCAGCCATCGATTGGATTTTACGAATGGAAACTTTACCCAGAATGTCGGTAATATGTAGTTACCAAAAACCATCAATTTTTTATGTTGAAAGGTATATGGGCGGGAGGGGTGGGGATAGACACATTAGGGCTGCCCCTACACCAAAATACTAACCAACGCCGAGCGGTAGGCGCCCATCTTTGATTGGTTGAGAGCTTTGTGACATCACTTCATTAGCATATTGAAAATAGTTTCCTCCTATGCCCATATATGGAAGTGGGCGTGGAAAAGTTGCGTGACGTCACAAAGCTCTCGACCAATCAAAGTGGGCGCCCAATAACGGCCTTACTACTTATATTAGCATGTAAAATATTAAAATTCCATAGCGACCCGATAACGCATGGAATCATTATTAAAAATCTAGAACTAATAAACAGTAGATTGTACGGTCACTAGAACAGGAATCCATTTCTAGCCATGACACGCCCATTCCTAGCCACGCTCCGCCCATGCTTTTCACGTTTTGGGCTAGAGTTATATACTTTGAATCCTGAATTCCTAGAATCCCGAGGTAACTACATGTAAAACTTAATTTTTTTAAATATAATTTGACTAGTTGCTGTTGCTGCATATGGCAGCAACAGTCCCCAGTCAAATTAGTTTCAAAATATTCGACAGAACGTTTATTAAATAGTTGGTCAAAGATATAAAATTCGTATACTTGACGTACTAATCAATGTTCATGACAGACCTACGTCATTCATTACACATTTTGATTGTGACGTCAGCATATCTGTGACGTAAATCCGTCATTTATTATGACATCATTTACTCGAGTGACAGATCGGACTTATCCATTCCAAATTGAATCGCCACAACGCGCGTGTTGCCCAAATAAGAGGAAGGTACACCAGTCTTTGATCGATCGGCATATAAGTTTAAAACCTAATTAATGTGTGTTTAAATCAAATCAGTTCAGTCATTTTCAAATTCCTATTAATTAGCACCTGAGAATAGAGAATAGAGTGGATGGCCTTCAACAAGACAGTTCAACAAAACTATAACGTTTAGGAATAGTCGGCTAGGTAATCTGTTTTGTTTGTATCAAAATGGCGTATTTATGACAAAAGCCTTCTTGATGCATAGATCGATGGTAATTGGGTTTTTTGTAGAATTCGTAGAAAGTAGCTTATTTAAGCTTAAGAACATATCTCAGTCAAATTTCTGAAACATAGCCAATGGACCTTTTCAGTTTTAGCTATGCCCCGCCCATCTCTAACTAAGCTCCACCCATATATCTTGAGGGATCGATCGATCCCTGAATTCCGAAATATTAATTTCAAGAAAACTATCTGTACCGTAAACTGTTGAATGTTTAGAAAATAAATTGACTGGATGCTGTTACCCTGCTGCCTAGCGGAAACAGCACCAAATCAAATTAGTTTCAAAATTTTCAACAGCATGTCTAGACATACAATTCGTACAACAACGTTTAGTCCGTCACCAATTACGCGTTCGTGACGTAGTTATCTACGTCATTCATGACGTCATTGATTATAACGTCATCCTACACGTCACGTAGTTGATTATGCCGTCATATGATGGAGGGATACACTGGAAAGATCCGTTGACCCTTATAAACCGGAAACTGAAACAAATAATCTATGATATAAGGAATATTATGTGGATTATTTTGAAAATAATGTGACTGAGAGATGTTTACAACCCATGGCAACAACAGATTTCTGTCAACTTAGTTTCGAAATATTGAACAGTGTTTTTTTCTGTATAGTTGTCTTGAAATTGAGACACTGAGAATTCAGGTGTTAACCCTTAACTGATATCAGCCGAAGATGGCCTCTGCAGTGGTCAAATATCCGTTTGTAGACCAAGAGAAGACCATTTAAAAAAGAATTTACCGAGCCAGTCATTCCAGTGGTAAATTTTCAAAAATAGTCTTCTCTTGGTCTGCAATTGGACATTTTCTATCCTTGAACAAATTCGAGGGTTAAAGGGCTATATAGTGATACATTTCTATCTATGAGCCGCCCATTTCTAGCCAAGCTCCGCCCACTTTCTACGCGCGTTGGAATCAATTTATATAGTTTGGTTTAAACAGAGTTTATTTTTAGAGTGTGTGTGAGAGAGAGAGAGAGAGAGAGAGAGAGAGAGAGAGAGAGAGAGAGAGAGAGAGAGAGAGAGAGAGAGAGAGAGAGAGAGAGAGAGAGAGAGATAGAGAGAGGGTGGGAGGGAGGGAGGGGGGGGGAGAGAAAGAGAGATAGAGAGAGAGAGAAGAGGAAGGGTGGGAGAGAGGAAGGGGTGGGGAGAAAGAGAGAGCGCGCGCGCGCGAGAGAGAGAGAGAGAGAGAGAGAGAGAGAGAGAGAGAGAGAGCTTCGAATGCTGTGTAGTTTATATAGTTTGAATCCTGAATTACCAGAATCTAAATTACACGGTAACTAAACAGGTAGGCTATCAAATATTTGAAACTAATTTGACTAGGTGCTGTTGCTGTCTATGGCAGCGACAGCACCCAGTCAAATTAGTGTCCAAATATTGCACAGAATGTGTATTAAATAGCAAGACATACAGTTCGTACGATTTGAAGGAAGTTCCAATGAGCATGCCGGAATGAGATACGTCATTAAACATTCTGACGTCAGCCTACATGTGACGTAATTCAGTATGGAGTCATATACTTGAGTGCCACATCTGAGTCGGACTCATCCATTTAAGTATTGAAGGGTGGTTTTCCTCACATAAATTGCAAAGTGAGTCAAGCGTTCAGACACTCTCTTCAGATTCAGGTTTATGGCTATGTGTGTACGAAACAACATCTAACAACCTATTGCAATAGTCACAGCCTTTATTGCATCCGGATGAGGGACACGTTTGGAAACGCCCAGTCCCTCTCTCTTGTTGTCCTTAATGAGTTAACCGACGACAGGTGTTTTGAATCTCAGAAACAATATGGAAATCCATCTCTAGCTATTACCGGGTCATTTGTAGCTAACACCCCATCCAACCCCCACCCCTCCTCCCTCAACAATACCCCACCCCACCCATTGCATGCGTGTTTGAATCGATTTGAAACTTTAAAAACGAAATCTACAGAATCTAGGTTTCAAAGTACCTCTACCAGTAAGTTGTGGGGTATTTATTAAACTAATTTGACTTTAGGTTGTAACTGCATATGGCAGCAACAACTCTCAGTCAAATTAGGTTCAAAAAGTTTCAAAGAATGGTTAGTAAATTGTAAATTCACCAAATACATACAATCCGTCAATTCTCCTGACAGATGTTTCGATTTCCGTGATGAATCTGCGTCATTTTGATTCTGATGTATTTGCTTATTGACGGCAGAATACTTAAAGGTGCATATATATTCAGTCAAATTTCTGGAAATAAAATTGTTTAAATTATACGCTTTTAGAGGCTTAAACTGTGAGCCTATATGTAATGAAACAAAATAACTCCTAACATATGATGATTCCATTCCATATAAATTGACAACTTTTTAAGTTGCGAAATTGAGCCTCTATTTCAATTTCGAAACTTAAAAAATTATATTAATTTATTTGGAATGGAATCATCATATGTTAACATTAATTTCGTTTCATTACCCATAGTCACATAATTTAGGCTTATAAAAGTATGCAATTATAACAATTTTATTTTCAATCATTCTGGTGTGAATATGCACCTTTAAGTGGCAGATTGGGTCGTAACTTTGCATTCTTGCATCGTACCTTAATCTGGCACTAAGTATCATATGAGAATGGGATGGCACTTTGCTAAGAGGATGGAAGGAGTGTGGCCCAATGAACCTTAACAGGTTTAGCTATTCCTCGCCCATCTCTAGCTAACCTCCGCCCACACATCGCTCGCGTTGGGCTCGATCGATCCCGGAACTCTATGACTATCACTTTCATGAAACCTCACGACTATCAGTTTCCAGAAAACTATACTGATAAGCTGTTAGATGTTTTGAAACTAATTTGACTGGGCGTTGTTGCTGCCTCTCAACGCCCAGTCTAATTAGTTTCAAAATATTCAGAAGAATACGGTATTTATTAAACGGTAAAGACATACAATTCGTACAACGTGTCGGACTATTAAGCCTTAAAGACGGACTAATTCGAGTCATTCATGCCATAATTAATTATGACGTCATCCTACACGTCATTTAGTTGATTATGACGTCAGATGATGGATGGGTAAATTGGAAAGATCCATTTACTTTGAAAATTATTAGGGTAGCCTGATTTCCCACACTATAAGCTCTATAGATACAGCGTATAACTGACAATTGTTTGGGTGCCATATTTTCGGCATTAACACAATATGTAGCGTAAAATAATGCAAAAGCTATAATAAAATATAAAATGTGCTTTTGATATAAGTAATGATTATGCAGTTGACAAGTTAGTAGGAAATATTACTTATGATCAGTCCGATCTGCCTGTTAAATGCTCAAATCAATTTAAAGGGATGCATAATCTCATCTCAGATGTTGTATTGTACCGATAGATTATGGTGCATAGATTCCATATCATTCAAATCCTGTTACATTTTCTTATCTGTATCACAATTATCTGCTTTCTAGTATCGCGGAAATGTTGAACAGTGATCGCCGCCATCTTATCTCATGTATGGTGTCATGTATGTGCCAACAGTAGGGTTGCTTTATACCACATTATCAAGCTTTAGTTGGTACCTATGTGACTGAGCGCTTATACCGAGGCAGACATGCTAAGCTTTTCCTGATTGGTTGAAAGGTAAATCATGACAGCCATCATAAGCTGTAGAAATCTACCAACATTTAGCTTCTAAAACCTAAATATCTTTCTTTGATGGGATGATAAAAACCTTAAAATCCCAAACATAGTTTATGAGTGGTCTATTATATCATCTGTATATAGATATCATGAGATGAGGTTAGTTATCCTTTAATATTGAGCTTCGGAGTTTGCAGGAGCGTAGCTGCGCGGCTGTTGCCCCTCAGACCACACACCCGCGTCATTGTCTTGTATTGAGAACACATATGGTAATTAATTTCTAATAATGAAAGACTATTTATAGTGTGTATATATGCGTAGATCGAATTCTTGTATAGAGTGATGTCGTTTTGGCTACGGAATAATCAATACATATAACACACTGAGCAAATAATGGTGAGACGTATACCCAGAAACATCCATACATATGATTCAAAATCAGAATCAAGGGTCCTTGGCAAATCTGGTGAAAGAGTCCATGAATTCGATTTCCTGATATACGAAGGCCAAGTCACGTATATGACTGGGAGCCTATGGTAGCAAAAATTAATTACAAAATATTCAACAGAATATTTATTAAATAGGAAATCCATCAAAGACATATAATTTGTGCAATTGACGGACTTTTCAATGTCCATGACGTAGTTAGACACGTCATTCATTATACATTTTGATTGTGACGTCATACTACATGTGACTTAATTGATGACATCCATCGCTGGGTTGATGGGCCATGTGAATACAACAAAAGAACGCGTGGCGCCATGCGTTCTGACGTCATGCGTCCATGTGTTGTCCTTTCTCCGTCACGTTAACATATCAACAATCCAAAACTAGAGTCGACGGCCCAATCGATTCACATTATTATGATTAGGACTGATTAACCCTTTGGACCACGAGTTTCCAGAATCCCATCTTCAAGATAACTATGCAGGTAGGTTGTTGTATATTTTTAAACAAATTTGACAGGAACATGTTTCTGCCACAGGTATCAGCAGCTTTCAATCAAATTACTATGGCATCTGCAGCTTCCAGTCAAATTAGTTTTACAATATTCAATAAAATGTTTATTAAATTTTAAACGAGATTTTGTATTTCTGCTTTTTGATTCAAAGGGTTAAAGCCAATAATTCTTGGCATGGAACATTATACTACTTTAATAAAATTATTTACAATACACTACGGCCGTGTTCTCACTAGAGACTTAATCGGGAATACCGCCATACTTCAGCATGGCGTTATTCCTGATTAAGTCTCTAGTGAGAACACGGCCCAAGATATAGAGACAGTGTTCTAAAATACATATTCCCTTGCTTTAACGCTTTCCTCTCAAAGGTGGCCAAAACCGGCCACTTCTGTGCTCTTTTGGAATGTCCATTTGTAGGCTAAGAGAATATTTTTTCCAAATTTACCACTGAAATGACTGGTTCGATTAACGAACCAGTCATTCCAGTGGTAAATTTTCAAAAAAAATCGTCTTGGCCTATAAAAGGGCATTCACTAAGCACAAGCATTATTATTATATTGATAAATTTGGTCATTAAATAGTTAATGATAATGTGACGTAGTATGCCCTACAGTAGTGTGCTAAATCTTCACGTGGCATGGTGAATACGGAAATACACACCGTACAACCGAAGAATAACACGGAGACATCGAGGGACATCGGTAACACGGATACAAAATAATTAGCGTGTAATTTGAGGTGAGTTGATAATTCATACCTTTTAAAGCATGTACCAGAAAAAGTGATGAATGGACCTTTCCAGTTACAGATATTCCCCGTCCATCTCTAGATAAGCCCCACCCACACCTCGCCGTGTTGGGATTGATCGACCCCCGAAAGCCCTACCTATTAATTTCCTGAAAAAATATACAGGTAAGCTGTTGAATATTTTGTAACCAGCGCCGAGTCAAATTAATTTCAAAGTATCCAACATAATATTTGTTAAATATTAAAGACATACAATTCGTACAACAACGCATAGTCCGTCTTCAACTAGGCGTTATCTACGTCATTCATGACGTCACAATGACGCCATTCATTATGAAGTCATTCTACACGTCACGTTTATTATGAAGTCATACGCTGGATGGATAGAATGGAAAGGTCTATTGTCAACTCACCTCAAATTGCGCGCCAATTATTTTGTATCCGTATTACCGATATTCGTCGACGTCTCCGCGTTATTCTTTGCCGGTTGTACGCTGTGAAATAGTAAACATGTTCTAATCTATGATTATATGGGCGTACAGTGGGAAATGTGGGCGTCACTGTCAGCGCAACTCGCCCGCTGTCCAGAGTAGAGGGATCCATTTCTAGCCATTCCCCGCCTATATCTAGCCAAGCTCCGCCCACGTTTTACGCGCGTTCGAATCGATTCATATACTTTAAATCCTGAATACACAGAATCCCAAATTCAATTGGATCTATGGACGTAATCTGCTGAATATTTTGAAACTAATTCGATCGGCGCTATTGATGTCCATAGCATCAAGCTATTGATGTCTATATCATCAACAGCACCCAGCCAAAGTAGTTTCAAAATATTCAATAGAATGGTTATTGAAGTGTAAATCTATCAAATACCTACAATGGACCTTTCCAAAGTAATGATGTTTTATGACGTCATAATCAACTAAGCGGCGTGTAGGATGACGTCATAATCATTACATCGTAAATGATTCTATATGGCCCGTCTTTCACTCTTTGCCCCACACGTTGTACGAATAGTATGTCTACTATTTAATAAACATGCTCTTGAATATTTTGAAACTAATTTGACTGGGCGCTGTTGCTGCCATAGGCAGCAACAGCAACCAGTCAAATTAGTTTCAAAATATTCAATAGTTCACCTGTATAGTTTTCTGGAAATTGCTAGGCAGGGAGTTCAGAGATCGTTCTATCCCAACACGAGCGAGGTGTGGGCGGAGCTTAGTTAGAGATGGGTGGGGCATAGCTAAAATGGAATGGTCCGTTGGTACACATGCCGGGCATTTCTTTTTCATGGTGGAGAATGGGTGCATGTCTGATGTCTTATCTAGTGGAAGCAAGAGTCAGATGCATTCACTGTTAGCGATTCATGATTTTACTGAGATGGTTAAGAGTGTTGGTCATATGTGTGTACCTTATATGACTATGTGGCAGGTAATGAATGCTCTAGTTTTCCCATATATACAAATGACAATGAATGAATCCAGTTTAGCTATGCTCCCCCTACCTCTAGCTAAGTTCCAAGCACGCGTTTCCAGTATTGGGATCGATCGATCCCTGCCCACCCTGAATCTCATTTTCCAGAAAACAGTTAATGGCGGACTAAATTATGCCATTCTTAAATGGATCGATTCGTAATTGATTATGACGTCGGCCTACATGTGGCGTAGTTGATTATGACGTCATGTGATAAACTTGATTCCTCTATTGCATGGATGGTGACGAAACGATATAATATTATAATTTCTCAGGTACCATAAATACATTGCTATATGCCTAGCAATATAATATTTCGGATGTTGATCAGAAGCAGTGTTTATCTCAGGTTGGATAATGGTCCAGGTGGTTTCTTAGGCTTTGGGAGTGCTAGGAGTGTACCCTCTCCCACAGCGTCTATATGGATGTGTTGTTCAAAGGCAAAGATAATGATGTGTGTTATGTGTGAAAATGGCGTTATCTGCATATTGAAGGAGGTCCGCATGTACTTGCTAGGGATGTTAAAGCTTTTCTAACTTCTTTTATGGCTTTTGTAGGGGCCGTGGCTGGTCTTCAAACGTGGGCACAGGTTCGTTTCCTGTATCAGTGAATGCATCTTTGAACCACTCCTTGATTATTTCAGACTTTCCGTTGTCAGAGCCGATGATGTGACCATCAGAGTTATGTACAGCAAGTCGTTGCTGTGGAATACTGAATTTTAATGCATGCTGTGCTTGATCTGAACATTTTTCGACAATCATCAGTGGACATGTTATTGGCGAGTTCTTGCAATCGTTCACTGATTTGGTTCAGAATCTTATTGCGATTTTGTCTTTATTTAGTTTGGTGTTAATTTAGACTGCTTTGATAAATACGTAGTCCTGTTTTCTGTTGTTCAGACATCTTTGAAACAATTGGATCATCAACATAGGATTTCCTTTGTTTGATATTCCTGGTTACATTGATGATTTAGCAGCTGCCGTCTCCACACATTTAGGACTTTACCTAGGGTGTCGTTTGATTTACAATTAAAGTCGACCATGGCCATCTGCTCAACTACTGTTTTCCTGGATGGCTTTGTCGCTATTTAGTTTTGAGAGATCGTGGTATTTCGAGGGTCGCTTGTAGATGAGGCGCATTTGATCAATCCGTAATCGAGTAATCACAGGTTTTTGGTCAGAATTAAGGTATGTACCACCGTGTGATCGTGAGTATCGGAGTAATATCTTTGCATTTACTTTGCACAATATGTAGTTAATATGATTAAAGATCGTTTTTGTGGTTTTAGTTTTCTTGTCGGCTATGACTCCTGTCCATGCTGATCTCGTATCAGAGATAAAATTAACAAGTTTGCTGGAAACCGGCAGAGTAATTGTAAGAGAGGACGTAGCTGCGCTGACATAGTCTGGACACAACGATGTTGACATCAATAGCGCTATCAAAGCATTGAGACATCTACAAGATTGTAATCGAAATGTCACGAGCATTTTATACCATCAAGAGATCACAGATCCTTGAATTTTTTCATCAAGCTGGCTGCGGTGATGACGAACTACGCCTGCTAATAGTCTTGTTGGCATACACAAAAATAATTTTTCGTGTCAATCCAACGATCTCTGCACATTTTGAAACATGAATAGGATCACCACAATGTGATGATTTATCACCAGCGCTTTTCACTTGCTGCCTCATCGCAGCACTATTATCTGTTCGAGAACACCCCCACAAGACCAGACCCTCCAATCTCAAAGATAGCTGGCCCACTAGAGACAGAGTATGCAGATTATGTTGAAATTATCCATGAGGAAAAGACTCCACTTGATGCTCTACTTACATTAGGTGCAAATTAGCTGAAGGCTGCAAGACTTCCTAAATGAAGCGAAAAGAGAGTTCACTCACGCATGCATACCAGACATCGCAAAAATCAATGATGACGGTAGCCACATCGGGGCAATGAGAAGTGGACAAAGAGCGTAATCTTGGGTTCCCTTCTATGCAGTTCTACCGACATTGGAACTCGCTGTGTAACAGGACATGCCGTCATCTAGTCCTTTGGAAGTTGTGGATGCGTGGCTCTAAAATCCCAATAAAAGTCAAAATACAACTATATGATGCTACACGTGTTTCCACACTACTATACAATTACAACGGCAGGGAAGCTCAAGGAGCCCTCTTGAACAAACCGGATGCATGCGTAGACATCTGCGAGACATTACAAATCATCGTTGACCACACAGTATAATATAAAATGCAGCACTCTACAAAGTGTGTAACGCAGAGCTGCTACCCGTGACGGAAATGTTCTTAGAGTACCAAAAAAATATTCCTGGTCAGAAAGCACTAGAATTAGCCATTCACCTTTCCAGAGTATCCATCCATCGTCAGACCTCGTATGACGTCATAATCAGCTCAGCGCGTGTATTATGACGTCATAATCATTACGCCACAAAGCGTTCCATTTAGACCGTCACCAAATCTCAAATGGTCCGACACATTAAATGAACTGTATGTCTTTGTAATTCTTTGCTATTTAATAAACATGCCGTTGAATATTTTGAAACTAATTTAACTGGTCGCTGTTGCTACCTTAAGCAGCAACAGCACCCAGTCAAATTAGTTTCAAAATATTCAGCAGCTTACCTGTGTAGTTTTTTGGAAATTGATAGTCAAGGTGTTCAGAGATCGATCGATCCCAACACGAGCGAGGTGTGGGTGGAGTTTAGCCAGAGATGGGCGGGGCATAACTATAACCCGAAAGGTCCATTGTATGTGTCATCAGGTATCAGGCACGCACAAGACGGCACCGCATCAACTTGCTAAGTATTTGATATCATACCTCATAGAATGTAATCCAGGACCACTAATGACGAGACAAAAGCCTTAAGGAGCTTAGGACGCTAGCAATGGGCAACCCACAGTAAAGAAGGTTATGGAAAAACTGATCGCAGCCGAAAAACTTTTGTATTTCTGCAGCTGCAGAACACAGTCACTGAATCATCATTATCATGTCTAACAAGATTTGCATTTATGACCCTGCGGAATACAACTACACAATTATGCAAACTGGCAAGGTCAACTATAACGCTATAACAATTTCAGAATCCCTCTGAATCTACTGCCGAATTTGGCTGCCTATGATGCGCAGATGTTCTGTTTTTGCGAGTCTATCTGTTAATCTATTGTCTATTTCATTTCCTTTCAAATTTCATTTCATTTCTATTTCGAAGACTCGCTTTTTCCGCGTCAACCGACCAATCGTTGCACCATGCGCATCAATCCTGTTGTGCTGCCAAAGCATTGCACTGACCTCTCACTATGTGAGCAGCGTACTTTGAATCCAAAGCAAGGTGAACCTCATTCAAATAACTTACAGTTCTGAGGTTTGCTTACACAAAAGTGTATGTCATATCGCGATGGCATGCAGATTAAGGAAATTAATGTCATTTTTTACTTAACTGCTAACAAGTAGTGAACGTTTTTGTTAAACATTCTATCACTACCTTATTGAAGCGCTATTCGATGTTTGCAGCAATGACAAATATATTTGTTAATTGATGCAATCACCTTTTGCAAAAGTATTTAAGGAAATCGTCTCTGATTGACTTTGCAGCCAAGCAGTACACGATTGGATTCAAAACACTGTTGCTATACAATACTACGGCAGTGAGAAGATACGCTTTATCAAGAACATATGGATGTGCGGGTGGTGGCTTATAAAGCATAGGATATACATTGTTAGGGATCCAACACACGTAAAACAACACGATCACAATAACGAGGGCACGTGCATCTGTGTTCTTTCGTTCGTTCTGAACTTCTATTGACTTTCTAGCCTGCCAGACCCGGATGTACTTTAGAACATGCAAGAGGAAGATGGCGATTCCGGGAATAGACGTGTTGCATACCAGAAAGAACATTTTCAGTATATTATAATCGCCATGAAAGCCGCACATCATAATCACTTCACCGTCCAACACAGCGTTATAGATACTTTTATAGAAAGGTATCGCAATGTAAGCTATCAAAATCACGGACCATATACCAACACACCATTTCAGCATGAAGCTGAACGTCACTCGAGCTCTAGCACGTAGCGGAAAACAAAGTTGATAAAAGCGAATTGCAGCAAATAACACAAGATGGTCACAACTGGCGGTAACGACAGCAACCTCTATGTATGCTGCGGCTCTGCAAACGTGTATTGCTACCACCTCGTCTTTTATCGAAATGACAGGGAACATAACCGCAAAGCGCAGTGCACTTATCAGGCAGGTGAAAAGATCAGACACTGACATGCTAAATATGAGCAGAAATAATGGGTTCTTCCACTTGCCCGACATCCTCAGGTAGTAAAGAAGAACCGCGTTCAACAATGCTCCAACAGACAAGAAAGTGACCGAGAACTCCTTGTAGACAAACCTTGGAATTTCATCATGGCTGCCATAATATACGGGCAGACGTTCTGCCTCCGTGATTGAGGAATTGTTAGATGACATTTTCATCAGACTTGATAATTTAATTCACACGGTGTTAACGAGCTAAAAATCATGAAATCCTAATTAATGTCAAATCTAAACGTGACAACAAATTCCTTTTAGCAACAGACTAGATTTTCACACTTTCTGTCTTAAAACAGGAGAAGCAACAGTTCAAGTTATCTTGGAGAATCTCTAAGCATTATTAATAACTATGGCGTCGAGCATTCATGCAATTAGTCTTCTTGTCGTGGTGTACTATACGTGGTAATCACTGAACTAATGTACGTACTACCAAATTATCTTCAATTATATTTGATTGCAATTCTACATGTATATGAATCATATATGTTTATGTTTCTAAACAATGCATTGTGCGCATTTGTGATGGACATAAATAGACTGCGTACGGCGAACTCATTCACTCCTAATTGATCGCGTCCGGAGCGCGTCTCTTTGAAGATTTAGAGGCGCGCGTGCTGCATACACTTACCAAGGATTGTTTACACTCGGATCGAAACTCTTGGTCTTAATTTATGGATTTAAATTTGATTTCTGTCTAACTTAGCCCGATATGAGATACACGCGGTAGGAGTGTGCACAGCGACACCAACCGCCTCCGGCCGGGCTACTCTCCGGCGTATTGTTGTTGTTGTTGTTGTTGTTGTTGTTGTTGTTGTTGTTGTTGTTGTTGTTGGTGTTTTTGTTGTTGGTGTCGTCGTAGTCGTTCATAATCGTTGTTGTTGTCGTCGTTGCTTTTGTCATCGTCGTCGTCATCGTCACCATCGTCGTCATCCTCCTCATCGGTGGTGATGGTGGTGGTGGTGGCGGTGGTTGTGGTGTTAATGGGGTTGGTGTTATCCATAATTCACAGCTTTCAGCAAGTAGTATGGCTGTGTAGTATGTTCATGCATTCTGAAAGTGTTTATTAATGGCATTTATAAGTCGGCAAATTTTGGATAGTAGTTTCTTATTGGTAGTTGAAAATAGTTGAGGAAATTTAGAATAATTTGGTAGCGTGCGGTAAAATTTTGGTAGGGTATCTAAACGTATGGATTGAAAAAACTCACAAATAAACATATAATGGAATACATCTCCAATTTCGTTTAAATGGCAGATGTTACATTTTCTGTCTTCTCTTATTGTTCCATCCCACCTCCCTTTCTCTATTGGCAAGGAGTAGTTAGCTGTCCTAAATCTAGTAAATAGTATTCTGTTTCGATCATTAAGCCTTTGAAGATAGATACCCTTCCATTCCCCAGGTTATTTTAAAGCTACTGTATATTTGACCCTTCCATGATAAGTTCATTTGTGCCTGCCATGTTTGCATAAACTGGGCTTCTAGGTTCTTGTTTATGTGTGTTCGGGTGGCTTTAGCGTTTTCAACTGTTTGCGCTTCCCGAAGAAATGAATGCCCTGTTTTGTCTAAAATCGATTTGATACGAGTTAACCACTTGAATTGCTTTTCATTTTGGACGTAGTCAGTTAACATGCATTTATATAACATGAACGCTAACTTAGTTTGTTTTCCGGAAATAAATCTAATCCTGTACGCAATCATGCGCTGTTCTATTTTAATTTGTATTGGTAATTCACCAAGTTCCCCGTAAATCATATATTTGGGTGTGCTGAGTTGACTTTTTAAAGTATGTCTTAAGAAATTTAAGTGTGCTTTTTCAAATAGATTGCAATTTTCAATGCCGACGACTTCACATTCATAAAGTATGATAGGCTCTATCATTTGATGATACAATTTTATCCGACAGTCAAGAGGTAAGTCCAGTTGTTTAATTCTTCATTGTAACGTAAACATAGCTTTCCGCGACTGTTCATATATATTTTGTTCGGCGAGGAGCAGCGTCCGTTATAAGAAAAATGAATGCCTGAATATTCATAGTTATATACTATTTCTAAGGCCATGCTATTCAAATGAAATGCCAGTTTATTACAATGTGCTTTGGTACTACCAAATACCATAATTTTTGTTTTATTTAGGTTGACCCTTAATTTCCACAAGTTACAATAGTGTTCGAAAGAATCTAATATTTGCTGAAGGTCCTTGGCATTTTCGGCTAGCATTATTGTGTCGTCGGCACAGAGAAGTACAAGGAGTCTAAGTAAGGTAGATAATTCATCATCAAGATAATCCAGTTCTATAGGGTTACATTTTTGGGAGTACAAAAATTGCTCTAGGTCGTTTAAATATATGGCAAATAGGACTGGCGAGAGGTTTTCGCCTTGTCGGACACCCCACTTGCATGGCAGTGTGTCTGAGAATTTGTTATTGAGTTTAACTTTGGATTTATTGTTATTAAACATTTTATTACTTTATATATTTTACCATTTATATCATGCTGGATAAGCTTTACCCACAGGCCGCTATGCCATACGGAGTCGAAGGCATTTTCAAAATCCACGAAACAGCAGAATAACCGCTTTCTCTAGCTTTGCATAGATTGAATAATGTAGCTCGCAGGGTAGTGTCGGGCCATTCTGGTGTATGGTATCGATTCGCTGTGCCGCAAGTGCACGACGAATGATGACACTGGTTAGCTTCCGGTCTCGGGGTGACGGATCCTGTACGATACTGCCATACGGGTAACAAAGACCGGCTCCTCAGGCCTGTGGAACTCAATCATTCCAGTGGGGCCGTGCGACCATCGTCGCGAACATTAAACACAACAGTCTCATCCCAATAGTTTGTGTCACCAGTATGCCTGTCCATAGCAATTTCGTGATCTATGGACTTACAAGATTTGATTGGTGACCTAATTAAAATAAGTCTATACAATAGTTTTACCTAAACAGACCGTCAAGTATGCTAGATAAAAATGATGAGCATACGAAAATACAAGACATAGAGACAGCCTGATGAACTTCTAAACGTGGGGATTCCGGAGGTACCACACAGACTCGTAGGTCCGCAAGGGTATCCCCGTAAGGGAGGCTCCCGTACACGAAATTGCTGATTAACTTAATATAAGCTATTATACCTCTAAGCTGAAAGGAAAGAAAACTATCTTTGTAGTGTCGGAAAATCATGTGCCTCACGCGGGCACTGCTCCTAATGCTAGTTTGGGTGAGGAGTATTATCCTCGCATGGGCCGTTGTCACTGAATCCTTGCGAGAGGCAAGTGCCTCGCGTAGGCCTCTGTCACAGGAAAATGTCGCCATCGCTTAAAGTGGGGGGAAGAGTAGAGGCCGAAAGTGGCCCACTCTAATATTTAACCAAAATGTTGTAAAGAAAAGCCCATACCTAGTGAGATTATGACTATACGGTTGTGTGCTGTATTACATGAAGACGGGACGAGCGATTCCCGAAGGATTCCCACATCACCGTCTTATGTAATTCTCAGTATGCTGAATTAGTAGTTGCCTCTTTTATTTATGCGGACCTTCTTCTATGCCTAAGCTCATATTATAACGCGATCTCTCTCTCATAGGCTCATATACGCTTATGGCTCTACCCACGGGTGTGTGTTCAGGGAACGAATCCAGGATGGTTGACACGTACCCAGTTTGGCTGGTACGGCCGGTATCGGTCCGGTCGATCCGAACTACACCACCCCCTCATAGTTTGACATCCATGGCAAACGATCGCACATTGCGGATCGATGCATGGACATATGCTAGGCGGGATTTATAGACTTCCCGGGTAGGCATGTGGCCGGAGAGCAGTAGTGACGCAATAGACGCGTATTCAAGAGACAGAGCACATAGAGGTGCCAAAGAGGAGAGGGGAGGCATACTTTTAGTTTTTAATTTTTGACCTGGAATTATTTTTCCAGGCCTTTTCTTCTCCTTTTTTTTTTGGTTTTAATATTTTGGTGCATGCTTCAACTTTATTTAGTCAATGATCCCTAAACAATAGCTCGCATGGGTGTTCTCTTTGGGTGCGGATAATTATTATCTCCGCAGAGAACACCCAAGCTCCAATGTACCACAATTTAAGATATTTAATAATATAAAATATATATGTATATTAAATATATAATTTCCATGTAACATACCCTTATGGGGTATCTAAAATATTACATCCGAATTACTTGAGTACCCCGGGTAAATAAAGGGGTACGCAACACGTATCTTTGATTAAAAATATATATTTGTGGCCCGTTATAACGGGTCCGCAACGGGCAGCTCTCGCTGACCCCATAGCCGTCCTGACATCTAAGACAGGAAGAAAAATAATAAGAAAAATAGAACATAATAATAACTCAAAAGTCAGTCTATTTCCCACAAGATTTCATCTTGAGAACTTAGGTGCGCGGCTGTGTCGGATAACCGTAGTCATCCTAGGGATGGGATTCAATTGATCTAACATATATAATAAAAAGAAAAGTATTTCAAAAATAAATTAATAATTAGTAAGTTTCCATGAATCGCACCACTGATGTTCTGCTGTATCACAAATGATCACACCTCTGCTGCAAAATTTCCCCACTGCGTCTGGGTCCCGCGACTGATGGTGGTTGGTCGTGGTGGATGAACTATTAATGCTGAGATGCGTTCATTATCACTGGCACTTTCGGAAATGTCTGAAGTGATGATGGCGGGAATATGAGCATCTATAATGTCTCTCACAGTTACTGCGGGTGCTAGAATATTTGTCCATAAGGCAGTGGTGATGCCAGTGAGTGTCGAGGCGGTCGATGCTGTGGTCCTCATGATGGTCGTGGTGGCTGTGGTGGTGCGTGGAATCGTAGGCTGAGGCAATGATGCGGGAGCGGATACGGCAGGTGATGACATCTTCCGAGACTTTGTGTACATCAAAAGACGATTTGCAGTAACATTGGGCGCGGGCTGAATGGCCTGCGTGTGGGCGATTCGTCTTTTTCCCGTGTATGGTTGTTCCAGCGTAGTTCCCTTCCCAATGGCTGGATTGGAAAGACTGTGATGCGGATGCTGGACGACATGGGTTGGAATAATGCTAATGGACACAGGCTGCGACGGTCTCGGTCCCTCGACTATGGTCAGGTCAGGAGGAGATCGTGCCTGCAGGTAACTTGGAATCGCCATCTCCGTAGGTGTCATGATAACTACCGAGATCGGCTGATTGGCTGAGATTGCTTCGGACACTACGGGTGCGGGTGTAGTGGCTGCAGTTTTGTGGCTGCTTATGGATGCAGGTGCTGCCGGACTGGATTCTGTGGAGGATTTATGCTTCTTGCTCCGCTTCAGGACTGGTGTAGATGTGGTTACTGGAAGTGGCATAGTGCTCCCCGACGTGGCTGCAGGTAGGATTTCATGTCTTGCTGCCGGTATGTTGCTCAAGGTAGCCACGGGAGGACGATGACTAACAGGATGTCTATGGGTAGTATTCTTCGTCTGGGCCATCTTCTCGGTCGGGAGAAATTTAACTGGAAACCGAGATTCAAAACGCATGGCTAAAACGGCACGATCCTCGTTTTCTCCCCTGGAACTAATGTCATTTCTAACACACGGTGATGATGACAGAGTGCATGGGTCACTCCGTAGTGGGTAGCGGTATACAGATACTGACATGTCACGCAGAAGGCTGTCTGGAGAAGATGATCCTTGTTAACATGAAGTGTGCGGTCGGACATTCTCGTAAAAGTTCTGGTACAGGGTTCTCCGCTAGCTAATAACGATCTGCACGGGAATCTTTTTGAAACTGGTACCGATTCTTCTTCAGACGAATCCGATAACGCTAAATCTTCGAGGAGTGACTTCTCGTTACCTCATGGTAGTTGGCTGCCGGAACCTTATTTAAAACCTAAAGCCCTATCTCTTCATTTTTAACTTTCCAGGCCAAGTATTGTAATAATGAACTAATAATAATAAGAACAGCAGAATTTAGTTTTCGACACGAAAGAAGCCTAATGCTATTTGTTCTTCCCTGGTGTCGAGTTTTAATGGAAGACGAAGTTTC
>CM067360.1:71524945-71576945 GCA_034401795.1 Chaetoderma sp. LZ-2023a | reverse complement strand
CCACCAGGAACATTGAATAGCCAGTCAAGTATGCGAACTGCACGTCTTTACTATTTAATCAACATGCTGTTGAATATTTTGAAACTAATTTGACTAGACACTGTTCGAATTGTATGTCTTTGCTATTTATTCAACAGTCATTTTCTATGATAATGGCTGGGTTCGATCTGTAACTGAAAGATATGACGTCATAATCAATTACTTCATATACAGGCTGACGTCACAATCCAAAATGTGTAAATGAATGGCGTATCGAGCTCAGTCATGATCATTGAATAGTCCGGCAAGTGTACGAATTGTATGTCTTTATTGTTTAATCAACATCGTGTTGAATATTTTGAAACTAATTTGACCTGGCGTTGTTGCGTCCAGAGGCAGCAAACCTTTAAAAGCACCCAGTTTAACGTTAGGCCTGTGGAAGTCAATTCAAGCAACTGCCACCCAGATGTGACTTACTTGGGCACATTTGTGTGTTTTTCTAACAAAATCCTTTAGAATGTTTAACACCGAAATTTCAATATCTCAGATAATGACAACTATATGAATATCTTTTTAATACTTTGACTGGTAGCCACCCCCACCCCTACCCACCTACTTGTTGCTATCATAGACCTGTATTAAGTATTGCAACGACAACGACTGCCCATGTAAGCCTATCATCTTCTCTTAATGTATTTTAACCCTTTCATGAGGAGGCCGCCAAAACCGGCCTCTACAGTGATCTTGAGGATGTTAATTTGCAGGTCAAGAGAAGATCGTTTTTGAAAATTCACCACTGAAATGACTGGCTCGATAATTGAGCCAGTCATTCCAATAGTAACTCTTCAAAACAGTCGTCTATTGGCCTGCAAATAGGCACTCAATAACCAAATATTTGTTTTATATTCTTGACTCAGTTTAAGTAATACAGGGTTAATAAATTATGAGGACGACGATGATGTACCATGTCTGTTTAACCTTTCCCGTATTGTATTATAGTATGATTCACATTTGTTGCATTCGAGATAGGCTAAAATTACAGACTTGTTACAGACAGTCTTGAGGCGTACCATGTGTGTGGTAAATTTCAAAAGAAAAACATGCATAATAATATTGTAGAGGGCGAAAAAGTAGACAGAGTTCGCTAACAATAATGGAGCCATCTAAAAATTCGAAACTACACCTCTAACGTAATGATCGGGCATCTTCTTACGTTATCACAACGACTAGACTGTTACACAGACTCAACTTCGGATACCAGACAGACCAGGACCCACTCTATCTCCGTAGCAGACTGTAGAAGCAACACTGTGGATCGTGAAATCGCTATGCCAATGGCTACTCAATAGGCCCCGACATAAGAGATACATTTCTCGATCTCGTATCGAAAGAGAACTCGCGCGATACGAATGAATAATGGATGTGTGATTATCAGTAGTATCCTTTTGTCTTTAATCCATCCGTGGGAATAAATCCATGAAGGGCCAATGCAATTATGTAGCAGTATTGATAGGCTACCAATGTTCCAAATTTCCAGTCAAAACTGCTGTCAATAATATTGTAGCAGATTGTTGAATACAGAAATCAACCGAAAGTGTAGGCCTATGCATGTGCTAAGTTAAGAACGTCTACAGGAAATTCCGCCACAGAATTTCAACCATATAGTTAGATAGGTATATCAATACGCTAGTGAAGTAATGGATTGAGGTTAAAAGGTTTTTTTACCATGAAGTAATTTCGTAGTGCACAATTTCATACCGAAGATTTGCTAAATCTCCGGTGATTCACAGTTTTCAGTGCCCTATTGTCTGTAGTATGTTTAGCCCCATAATTTCACCTACATAACTTGAGCCTTAATATACTAGGTATATTCCGAATCTAACAAATTCTAGATGAAATAATTTTATTAGGCAAAAATTGGCTTAAATGTTGGTGTTTTCGTGCTTTTCGGTGCCCTACTGTCTGTATATAATATGGTCGGCTCCAGAAATTCGCTCACATAGGCGTAGAGGGATTTGAATACGATAGTCTTCTTCTTCTTCTTCTTTTCGTTCACTGATCATACCGCCAGTCCTGTAAGTGACTATCGACATGATCATAAGCGCTAAGTGTGTGGATCCATGGTTTATTAGAGTGCGCCGTGCAGCCTGGAACCTCCGTCTTCAGCACTCGAGGTTTCTGTCAAGGTTACCTCACCCTTACCTCCTTTAGTTGCCTCTTACGACACGCAGAGGATACGGAAGGTGTATT
Source organism: Chaetoderma sp. LZ-2023a (assembly GCA_034401795.1). Classification (NCBI taxonomy): domain Eukaryota; kingdom Metazoa; phylum Mollusca; class Caudofoveata; order Chaetodermatida; family Chaetodermatidae; genus Chaetoderma; species Chaetoderma sp. LZ-2023a. The sequence goes on along the minus strand of CM067360.1, from coordinate 71,574,716 downwards.
CTAAGCCCCACCTACAGGCGTATACGATAATTATATAGGGAATTAAAAAAAATTCGACCGTGAACTATTTTCGTAGTATACGCGTAAATTCGTTTCAATTTTGGCAGATCTCCGGGTTTTCAATGCCCTACTATTACCTGTCTGCAATAGGTTTGGCCACATAATTTCACCGATATGATTAGATAGCGATATGAACACGCTAATGAATCTTGAAATTTCTACCACGTAGTAATTTCGTAATATTCAATTTACTAGCCACGAACAGTTGTCAAATGCCAACAATTTTCTATATTCGGTATCAGAATGTCTGTTCGCGATTTGTAATAATTTTTTTTATATATGGATATATAAAACTCAATATGAGCTAGTGCTTTTGCACAATTCTACCATCAAGTAATCTCATCGTAGGTAGTTACATATTCGCCGTATGGCCCCATTATAATATGGTTGGTTCACATTCACCATATTCAGATGGGTGTCGGTATGTCCTGGCATATCGCTCATAATGGGTTCGTCCCCAGAATGTCACCCATATGTTTAGATAGGTATAGGCATACGCTTACGGAGTAGTGAGATTTAAAACATATTTTAACAAGGCCAATCATATGTTGTAGACCCTTGCCATCCCGAACGCACATAGATCCGAATACAATACACTCATCCTCTGACGGAGCGAGGGTAAATAATACCACTTGCTAATGGGCCTTTTCAGGTTGTCTATCCATCATATTACGTCATATGACGTCGTAATCAATTAAGTGACGCGTAGGATAACGTCATAATAATGGCGTCATGATTGACTCGATTTAGTCCATCTTAAATGCTTAATAATCTGACACGTTGTACGAATTGTATGTTTTTGTTATGTAATTTAAAAAATGCTGTTGAATATTTTGAAAGTAATTTGACTGGCCGCTGTTGCTGCCTAGGCAGCAACAGGACCCAGTCAATTTAGTGTCAAAATATTCCACGGCTTACCTGTATAGTTTTCTTGAAATTTATCGTCTAGTAGTTCAGAAATGCATCGATCCCAACTCGAGAGTGGTATGGTTGGAGTTTAGCTAGAGATGGGCAGGGCATAGCTAAACTGGAAAGGTTCATTGTATTAATAAACCACCACAGTTTTCAGTGCCCTATTGTCTGTAGTATGTTCAGCCCCATAATTTACCCCACATAGACTTGAGCTTTAATAAGCTAGTTATATTCCGAATCTAACAAATTCTAGATGAAGTAATTTTAATACGCAAAATTTAGCTTAAATGATGGTGTATTCGTGGTTTTCGGTGTCCTACTTTCCGTAATATGGTCGGTTCCAGAACTTCGCTCACATAGACGTATAGGAGTTTGAATATGCTAGTTACATTGGGAATTTAAAAGAATTCGAACGTGAAGTATTTTCGTAGTATGCGATTTCATCGCATAAATTTGTTGCAATGTTCGCAGATCTGTGGTTTTCAATACCCTACCGTCTGCAATATGTGTGGCTACATAATTTCACCCATATGGTTAGATAGGGATATGAATACGCTAATGAATCTTGAGATTTCTACCACATAGTAATTTCGTAATATTCAATTTAGTAGCCACGGACAGTTGTCAAATGCCAACAATTTACTATGTTCAGTATTAGAATCTCAGTTCTCGGTTTGTAATCATTTTTTTTACATATAGCTGTATATAACTGAATATGTGCTACTGCTTTTGCACGATTCTACCATCAAGTAATTTGGTAATATGTAGTTACATATTCGCCATACAGCCCCATTGTAATATGGTTGGTTCACATTCATCACATTCAGATAGGTGTCGATATGTCCTGACATAACGCTCATAATGGGTTCGGCCCAGAATATCACCCATATGTTTAGATAGGTATAGGCATAAGCTTATGACGTAGTGAGATTTAAAAATTTCATAACGAAAATAAGCTCAAACTTAGGATAATTCATGGTTTTCATTGCAATACGTTCACCCCCAGAATTTCACCCACAAATACTTATAGGAAATATGCTAGTTGTATTCCGAATTTTTTTAAATGCTACAGGAACGTAGTTTCATAGTACCCAATTCCATACCGAAAATTGGCGCAAATTCTGTCAGATCAACGATTTTCTCTAACACACTGTTTGCAATAGGTTCGATCCCAGAAGTTCACCCATATGGTTAGATACGTATATGAATACGCTAATAAAGTATCAAAGGTGTAAAAAATGTTTACTATACAGTAATTTCGTCATATGCAATTTAGTAGTGGCACACCATTGTCAAATTCCAATAATGTACTATATTCGGTACCAGAATATCTCTACATGCCTTGTAGCCAGTTTTCGAACATAAGACCATGTAGAACTCACTATGTTCTCGTGCTGTGCGAAATATTGTAATAATTCTACCACCGAATATTTATTATAGTAATGTGAAAATATTTCTATATATCCCATATTATTAGCCACGTGTACTGGTAGAACTTGACTTATCAGGCTAATACCCTAACATTTGCACATATGGTCAACAAGATCGTCATCATTACAATGGTTGAGGCTGATTTTGGCCTTCTTATCGAGCAAACATACTTGATTTAATAGTTTGTCACTGTTTCCAGTAAAGATATCGTTTAATAGATATGATAGCTAAATGAAACAGATCACGATTGTGGCTGTTTCCCACTGGGTCTTGTCAGAATGTTTTCTAATATATCATTTTCGTTGGAGAAAACTAGGTTCACGGTATTGGTTCTATCCTGGCCACTTAACTTTGTTGAAAAGGTTATCTGTCGGTACAGATCGGGGTCCTGTATTGCATCAAAAATATACTTGCTTTGTGCATTTCACTAGCATTGCAGTATATATTTCACCAATATATTTCCGTGTAATAAGCTCTCCACGTCTGTTTAAGAAGGTATCAAGATTTAGCTTTAAATATTCTTTACAGTTTTTCTTTAATATGTTTGAATGGGTGTCATGGTCTGTACTGCTTCTTGCGCTGATTTTCTACTGACTGGGTTGCCAGTTCTGTTGATTTCTTTATCTTTACAAGTTGTTGATACCTAATGACCCAAATTTGATCTGTTATGCTCTGTTGATGCAGTAGTACAATTTTCACATCACTTGGCTGCTCTTAATTTTGTTTGTTCCTCTCTCTGTTAAGGAGTTTGTCCTGGAGAAAAAGGATGGATGGAAAAATTGTTGGACTGACCAAAAATATAAGCTCCTTTTCTTAGCCCGTGGCTAATACTGCCCATATCGTTTTGCAAGAAATATTCCTTCTTTTGTGTTTATTGTCCGCGTATATTTTTGTCATAAGTGGCTTGTATGCCTTTATATAACTTCATTTTTTCATGAAACAGTTTAATCTCAGAATTATGATGAGCTCCGGGCACGCTTTTTTAGCATTGATACCTTGCATCAATATGTGTACTTGTATTATATACGAAATATATTTGTTTGCACGTGTGCTAACAGCCTGTACCCCCGTCAGAATACTGGTGTACCGAATTTATTACCCCTCAGACGTCAGCGAGAGCTTAATGAGAGAGAGAGAGAGAGAGAGAGAGAGAGAGAGAGAGAGAGAGAATTTTATCTTATCTTAAATATTGCCAATTTTCAACACTTTATGATGTCATTTTCAGAATGCATGGCCACTTATAACGTCATGACTTTCGTCATTGTCTATTGTTACGTAATACTAATCTGAGCATTAAAACGAAAACACGATGTTCGCGCGGGGAAACCGTGTTGTATTGCCCTCGGGTGAGGGAAATACCAGATCATACATCACTGATCTTAGCCAATCAAATAACAACATATGGTCATGTGACATTACTGAGGAGTAATAAAACACAAGAGCTTGTGACCGGCATACGTTCTAGTGGGCTAGGCCTATTATCATAGCCATTGCCACTCAACGAGCTATCAACCCGACTCTAGTGTTAAGTTCCCTATCGAGTATGTTCATTGGCTATACCAGAATTCTATGATCCAGACGTTTGCCACCCCGGCATCGGTCACCGCTATACTTTGCCATCTTCGCGCAGTGACACATCGCCCGCCCACGAATACAGTACAGCTCATAAATAATTTCCAGCAATCTCTAATTTCTCTTGTACTTGTATGGAAAGCTATTACCTATTTTGATAAATAATAGAGGGATCCGTTTCGAGCTCTGCCTTGTCCATTTACATTTAAGCTCCACCCACTTTGTACCTGTGTTTGAATACATTTGAACGCATTAAACCATACATTCCCAGAATCGCAATTTCATGCTAATTATACGGATTGAATATTGTGAAATTGATTTTACTGGGAGCTGTTGATGCCTCTGGCAGCACCAGCTCCCAGTCAAATTACTTTCAAAATATTCAACAAAATGTGTATTACATATTCGTATTTCGTCGGGCAAAACTATGGCGAGTGACGTCATTTGCTGGGTGGTTGTCTGACTGTGGTGTCAGTTAGTTAATGTCACTGTTATTGATCGACAATACGGAGAATTAGCGGATCAATTTCTAGCTATGTCCCACCCATTTCTAGCTATGCCCCTCCCATTTCTAGCTATGCACCTCCCATTTCTAGCCAAGCACCGCCCACGCGTAGTGCGTGTTGCGATCGACTTTGAACCCTGAATACCAGAGAGCCGAAATCCAAGGAACTAACTATACAAGTAACCCGTTGAATGTTATTGAGAATAATTTGACTGGGTTCTGTTGCTGCCTATGCACAGTCAAATTAGTTTCAAAATATGAAACCGAATGTTTATTAAATTAGTACAGACATACAATTCGTATACATATATCGGGGTCACGTTCGGCTCCCTAACTATAGTCAGTTTGCTGGTTTACTGATCATGCGCAGTCGCTATGCCCAGTCGAACGTGATCGTAGTCGACTAAAGTTCGTTGGTACCCGGTTCCCTATTGAATTACTATTGCAGAAAATTTGGAGCCGGGTACCAGTCTCCATTAACCCTTTCTGTCGTCTGTTTTGATGACCTACGAAAATGGGTTATTTTTATTCGCTAAGACGTCAAAAAGCGTCCATATGGCATAAAGTGGGAAGGAATATGGGCTTGGGAACATTGGCATACAATGGGAAAGCATAATCTCATGAAACCTAAGTTATTTAGTGAAATATTTACACTTTTATATGCATTTATTCGTGGCAAGCGATCGGTGTCCGCCATTTTGAAATTGACGCAAATATCGCACTAACCATCTGAACTGGGGTTGGGTGCTCTGTTGACTATAGTTGACTAGCTAGTTAACTATTTGAAGTTCGACTGGTATTCTTATTAGCTATAGCTAACTATGGTTAGGAGTCAAACTTGACTTAGGCTATTCAATGTTCATGACTGGCCTAGCTACGTCATTCACTGCGCATTTTGACTGTGACGTCAGCGTACATGTGACGTAGTTGATTGTGACGTCAAGCGAGCGAGAGATCGACTCTATCCATATATATATATACTGATACATTTGCTACAAATGACACAGCTGCTCCTAATAAGCTTATGGAGACAGAAATCAACGCAATAGAGAGATTCGATATTTATCGCTTTCATGGTGAAGCAGCCGGCCAAAAAACCGGCCTCTGCAGTGTTCTTGACGAATGTTTATTTACAAGACAGGGAACACTATTTTTGAAAATTTACCACTGGAATAACTGGCTCGGTAACCGAGCCAGTTATTTTGTGGTAAATTAAAAAATATATAGTATTCTTTTGACCTGCAAATGAACATTCTACAAGAAAACATTTAGATTTTGTTGACAAAATTTATCATTTAAAGGGTTAATCTAGTAGATTATAGTATCGTGCAGGGCAAATTCAATTCGCGCAATTTTCAGATTCTATGTCGATATATACAGTGCAGCTCAAAACTAACTTTTTTCCAAAACAAAATCAAACGTACTGCTGAATATTTTGTACGTAATTATATTGGAAGACATCGCTGCCTACCAATTATGATCAAAATATTTCACAGAACATTTCTTACTAACTAGCATGTTTCTTGTTTTGGAAACATACTATGTTATTTATTAGCTGTACTATATAAGCAAATGGAGGTTTCTCGGATGAATTATATCATACAGGCCATTAGGCAGGCCTATAAACGTATTCATATTGCTGATCACGTCGGCCTAATTAATATGTCACGTTCAATGGACGAACTATATACTTGACAAATTGCCTGTCGAACCTACCTCGAGAAAATTGGCGTACACACAGGTAAGGTGTTGATTACTTTGAAAATTTTACAGGTAACAGTTGCTATTGTAGACCTATATATTTTAAATTAAATTTATCATTTTATTTTTCGTTTTTGGTCTTTCAGGTTCGAAGGGTTAAATATTTAGGCTGCTTTATAATTATTGAATGGAGGGATCCAGTTTGTCAATCACTGAATTATCTGACGCCATAGTCAATTACGTCACATGCTAGCTAACGTCCTTATCATAATGATGTAGCGTATAACTCCTTCATGAAAATCGAAACCTCCTTTACCCGTGTAAACGAAGTGTATGTCTTTGATGAATTTACAATTTAATAAACATTCTGATGAGTATTTTGTAACTAATTTGACTGGGAGCTGTTGAATGTTGTGTAACTGTTGATGGCCATGTGTGCTATCCGGTTTCGCTCATATATCTTTAGCCTTTAATGGCTGAGCCAACCAAACAGGACGGCTTCAGCGGTGGTCTTGAGAAAATTGTCATGCCCATTCCCAGGTCAAGAAAGGTTTTTTTTATTTCCCATCTGGAATGACTGGATCGATAACCAAACCAGTTATTCAAGTGGTCAGTTTTCAGAAAAATTCTTCTACTGTCTTGAAAAGAACCACAATTCACCTTTCCAGAGTACCCACCCATCATATGACGTCATAATGAACTGCGTGGTGTGTGCGATGACATCATAATGAATGACGTCATGACTGATGTCGATAAGTACGTCACGAACGCATATTTGAAGACGGTCTATGGGCTGTTGTACAAATTGTTTGCTTTTACTATTTAATAAATATTCTGTTGAATATTTTGAAACTAATTTGACTGGGCGCTGTTGCTGCCTATGGCAGCAACAGCACCCAGTCTAATTAGTTACACAATATTCAACAGCTTCCCTGTATAGTTTTCAGGAAATTGATAGCTAGGGCATTCGGGGATCGATCAATCCAAACACGGCGAGGTGTGGGTGGAGCTTAGCCAGTGATGGGCGGGGCATAGCTAAAAATGGAAAGGTCCATTGGCTAGGATGTTACCATTTGAGTCTCATAGGGTCTCAAAGCTGCTACGCGAAATCTAAAGGTTACTCCGTTAGGGGATAGTTTACGCCTAAATCAAGGGCTGAATGGCATCAGAGTTGCCGGTTTTCGTTTTTTCGCAGAAATGATTTCCCATTAACTATACATGCCCAACTGGCATATTAGGCGATACCCATATCTTGGTGTTCAGGGACCCACCCCCCCCCCCCATCAGAACTTAAATGGCATGTTTCTTGCTACGCAATGAGTTGTAGTGTTGATTGAACTGCAGAGAGGTGAGCCAAAGACTCTACTCTTTCTCCACATAGCTTCGCCCTGAAATATGGTAATTGCATCATTCGTCTCGGTTTTCACTCATTCATGAAGAAGGTTTGAAACTGTGTGGTGTTTTGCAGCTATCGGAAGCTGTCCATCAAGGGGACCCTTTTCTTCATCGATCAAATCAACACTACCTGTATCTGCATACTGCATCTTTCGTAGCATTCCCAGCTTTAACACATACCACACCGATGTAAGAATTTTAAATTTTCAAAGTAAATTAAAAGATGACCTGGTGTACATTTTTCAACAAATTTGGTGGAAGATGGTGCTGTCGAAGACAGCAACATCGTCCCCCAGAATTGTTGAAAAATGTACACCAGTTTGTTTGCTATTGACAAATTGACGGCGGTAGTGGCCCATGTTCTATACCAGTGAACCGATCTTTGAACCATTTCCTTATCAGAGCCGATGACGCGTCAATCAGTGTTGTGTACAGTGGGTCGCTGATGTGTTGTGCCGATACTTAATGCCTTGACTACTTTGTACATTTTACAATATTGTCATCATCAGAAGTGATCTCATTTAACAGGTCATCTGCCCTATTGGTTAACAGGTTTTTCTAAAACATTCACTGATTTAGCACATTATCTTGTTGCGGTTGGTTCTTAGTTCAGAGATGTTACCAGCGTTGCTAGACGCAAAGGTATACGCGAGCATGCAGTGCTTGTTGTTGTTGTTGTTGTTGTTGTTGTTGTTGTTGTTGTTGTTGTTGTTAATACATTTTTAATAACTCTGGATTCTACTGGAGGGACCTTCTGCGAATTTGGAGGGAAGTATGCCTGTGCGGTTCTGAGTAAACGTGCCAATTTTGGCGTCTAAAACGCAACAGCTTTCAGTAACATTGTTTCCAAAATAGACACTTTTGACCTTACGCCGGCCTGACTGAAAAACATATCAACGACGTTGGATTGTACAAATTTGTCCTTGTTTTCTTTCTGACTGTATATGCTACTATATATATATCCCCTATGCGTGCGTGCGTGCGTGCCTGCCTGCCTGCCTGCCTGTCTGCCTGCCTGCCTGCCTGCGTGCGTGCCTGCCTGCCTGCCTGCCTGCCTGCCTGCCTGCCTGCGTGCGTGCGTGCGTGCGTGCGTGCGTGATTGCTAGGTCATTTCTTCTCGTTATATATTGACTTGTGTCTAGTTTGCTACCCAGGGTGAACACAACTCTTATTATTATTCTCCTCCCTTGAGCTTTATCTGATAACGTAGGCCTATAATCTCAGAACTGTATGTTAACATGATAGTATTGGTCCTCGTGATGCGTTTATGGACATGCCTCCGTATGTTTAATTTCTAGATCTATCAGCTATGGCGTCGTTAATATTATTTTTGTTGTGAAGTTTGGTTTAAACAGAAGTTTATTTTGTCAATGGGAGCACAGTAAGACATAAGTCTTATACACGTGTCTCCCATACATACAAATACAATACATTAATAAATACATCAAGATGGGGTATAATAAAACATAATTAAATAGTAACGTATGTATAACTAGTTAAATGATAATTTATATCAACCTCTGATTACAATTGTCTAGGTAGTTCGCACGCTTATGTATGTGTACGTGAATATGTGCGTGTGTGCGTACGTATTGCCGTGCGTGTGTGCATAATGAGCGCGCGAGAGAGAGAGGGGGGGGGGGAAGGGGGAAAGAGAGAGAGAAAGAGAGAAGGAGAGAGCGGGGGGGGAGAGGGGGGAGGGAGGGAGGGAGGGAAGTAGAGAGCGAGAGAGAGGGAGAGATCGGGGGGGGGGGGGGAGGGGGGGGGGGGAGGGAGGGAAGTAGAGAGAGAGAGAGAGAGAGAGAGAGAGAGAGAGAGGTTGGGATGGAGTGTGTATGTGTGTGGGGTGGGGGAGAGTTAGGGAAAGAGAGACAAAAAGAGAGGAGAGGAGAATATGAGAAACAGGGTATAAACTAAGAATTTGACAAGAGTGAGAAAGGTGAGGTGAGGAGCTCTTAATGCTGCGTTCACCATGCTTGTATATGTTGGGCTGTTTGCATTTCGCTCTTATAGTTGCGAATTTAACAAATAGAAAGTTACTTAGAGCGGTTCGTATTGACTATGTATTGGCATACGGCGCTACATATTGTAATATTCTTTTCCAAGTCGACATTGTTAATGTCGTATAGAAGTTGATTAGCTGTCAGTGTCGCAAGAGAGATATTCTTTAGGACGAGCTGATTTTGGAGAGAAACTCTTTGGTCGTTAAAAAGAGGGCAGTGGAGGAGATAATGATTTGTGGGTTCATCAGTGTATCCACATGGGCAGCTAGCTGAGTCTGACAGAAAATTTTCAAATAGATGCCGATTTAAATTACTACAGCCATTGCGAAGCCTACATAGGATTACATTAGCTAACCTTTGGCCGACATAATACCAGTTGTGAAGTGTAATTACGAATACGTATCTTTAATTTAACCTCTCAACTGGAAATTATATTAATTTAAACAAATGAAATCATCATATATTAAAATTTATTTCGGTTCATTTAATTTAGACACACCATTTACACCTCTAACAGTATACAGTTTTAAGCATTTTATTTTCAAGTATTCTGGCGTGACTGCGGGTCTTTGACTATTGTCAGATGTAGAAACCTAGCAATATGCCTACTGCATGCTTAGGCCTACATGATAGATAGGGCCTACACACGTATGCCTACATAATATGACAGTAATAGTAAATTTGGTGCAATTGTTTAATGGGAGCCAATTTACTCTAGGTTTATGATTTATGGTTTACAAAATAAGCACACACACACACTCGGGTCAAACTACGGGACAGATAACGCATAGAATGGAGTTAGTAGACCTATTTTGTACATTCAGCCTGTATATAGCGCGGACATGTGGTTTGGGTTCCACACAGTAGTGAGTAGCTTGAGACTACTGGCCATATGGTCATCCGTACTAAATGAAGCGCCAGCATTAATTTTATTTTGACTCAAAACCTATATACCAGATCCGATAAGTTGTATTAACCGATGACCATACTGAAGTGACCACCTCTTCCAGGTCCATGGGCTGTTCGTAATAGATAGGTTTTACAATATAGGCCTAGCTAGTCACGATGGATTTATCATGGCCATGTGTGTATATATGTGCGAACATCGTACTTAGTATCGTGTTGTAAAGGATTTAAGGCATACGGTGCTTAACTGATTTGATCGTGAACCAGGTGATAAATTAATAATACAATTGGAAGCTAAACGGCTAATGGACATTTCCTGTTTGTCCATCCGTCATAAGACGTCATAATCAACTACGTGGCGTGTAGGATGACGTCATAATCATTACGTCATGAATGACCCGATTTAGTCCGTCTGAAACGCTTAATAGTTTGACACTTTGCACGAATTGTATATCTTTGCTGAATATTTTGAAACTAATTTGACTGCGCGCTGTTGCTGCAATAGTCAAATTAGTTTCAAAATATTCAACAGCTTACCTGCAGGCATATAGTTTTCTGGAAATTGGTAGTCAGAGCGTTCGGGGATTGATAGATCCCAATACTGGCGAAGCCTGGATGGAGTTTACCCACAGATGGGCGGCCCATAGCAAAAACTGGAAAGGTCCATTAATGTGAGATTAAATGACGGGTAATCCGATTCTGCACTGGCCCTGAACCGGCCCTATGACAGATATTGGGATTGACCGATGCGGCCCGCCAGTCTATCAAAATATCTGTCATACGTTCGGTTTGGGGTCAGAGCAGACTCAGACTAAATGACAACGTATTATTTTGTGTACGAAAATGATTTCATTCATATTCAGCTCGTTAGAAAGTCGGATTTGTAAATTAAACTACGATGATGTATGCATGATCTTATCGCTGCATATACAAGAACCAGGGCGACGTAACTTATTGTTGGCCCGTGCGCATCACGAGCAATTTTGGAAGCAGCTTGTTAGCCTGTGAATATCAGATGGTATCGGAATAAGATAGAATGGACATATAATAGTTTTCCCAATGCGTTAGAAGCTTGACGGTCATTAAGCCTCTCAGTACGGTGTGTAGGCCTAACTGTCATTCTATGTTTCCCAAAAACTGTGGGAATCGAATTTGGTTATTATTCCACAATGGGAATACGACGAGACTCAGAGACACATGCACACGGCTCGATTTAAAGCATAACGTCTAAAGTAACAATATAGGCAAATACAGCCCCATATGAGCATATCGCAGACCCCCGTACAGGTAGGTGCACCTCAAAATGATGCCGCTCAAAATGCAGGTGAACCAACAAAATGGACCGGAGTAAACAAAAAACCGGTCATGCATTTCCCTTTGTACTACTCAGATCACAGGCCTTTGAATTTTCGTCCATCCATCCCTCCACCACATATCCCTCCTACTATATATATATATAAATATACACAAGGTGTGAAACCTTCATCTGTGAGCACCATTGTCAGAAAGCTGATTGGTTGGTTTGTAGTGGTTTGTAGTCAGAAACGTGATGTCAGCGGATTTTGACAACAAACAACCAATCAGCTTCCTGACAATGGTGCCCACAGATGAAGGTTTCACACCTTGTGTATATTTATATATATAGTAGGGGGAATATGTGGTAGAGGGATGTATGGACGAAAATTCAAAGGCCTGTGCTCAGATAGGCTATCTAGATTGCACAGGCCAGCTAAAAATAGAAAATGTACAATTTTCCAAGTTTCCAAGACATTTGATGACAAAAAAATTGTTTCTGCAAGTTTTAACCGCATAATTTTCAATAGAAACTGACGTATCACTTCACCACTTTAGTATAAACGGACAAGAGCACGGTAATTTCTATTGGAAATTTACATAGATATTGGATGGTAGTTATAAAGAATGGTGGTTTGTGTGTTTGGTCAATGGCATTTTTTTTGTTGGGGGTGGGGGGGGGGTGTAGCATTCTTAAGCTCTGTAATTGGGCTCAATGTAAAATTGCACTGCGTCACTTATCTGTTGTACTTTTCCATTTATATGTTACTAAATCATTCTGCAATTGTTACTTGAGCGATAGCAAGGTACCCTCGGCATTATTAGCATGCTAATTTTTGGCTTAATTTTGAATTTATCTGAAAAGAACCCAAAGACTGCTGATAAGACTTACATGTACAAGAAAAATTAACAATTTTATTGTTTCTTGATTCATTTTGCTCTTTTAATTTCTTTTTGAAAACAAACCTTTGTATAAATTGGCTGCCAAACGGCTATGGAATGAGACAAACGATATGATTTTTGTAAAGATGTATGTATTGTGTATTGTCTTGATTTGTTATAGGGAAAACCAGCATTCTGAGGGCCAGTACACTTGCATTTTGGTAACAGCAAGGGAAACAGTTACAGAAACGGAGTCATTTTTATTTTAAGTTGAAGGGAGTTTCACAATATTGACCCATGCCCAATTTTGGGTTGATTTGTTACGTTTCATCAAAAGTATTAGCCAAATCGTCGACCAGCATTCTGCGGGGCTAGCGGATTTTCAAGTGTCTCATTCAACTTTTAACCCTTTAATGACTAAATTTCTTCCAAAAATTTTAATATTTACTTATTGAATGTCCATTTACAGGCTAAGAGAAGTGTATTTTTGAAACTTTAACACTGGAATGGCTGGCTCTGTTATCGAGCCAGTCATTGCTGTGGTTGATTTTCAAAAATGGTATTCTCTTGGCCTGTAAATGGCCATTCCTCAAGATCACCACAAGGCCAGGTTGGGCCGGTTTCGGCATGGTAGGGTTAAAGAAAATAACAAGATCCTTTATTGTTAATCCCCAAATGCAAGTTAATAAATAACCTTCATCACAAACCAGAACATGTATTGCTAACATCTATCTAGTTAGCTCCGTGCATGCGACTTTTAAAAAGTAGACTTACCAGCATCCTGAGGAGCACGTACCTATAGATTGTGTTCTCTCTTTTTCGGCTCTATAACAATGGACATTTCCAGTTTATCCATCAATCATATGACGTCATAATTAATCACGTGACATGTAGGGTGATGTCATAATTAATGACGCCATGAATAGCGTAGATAAGTTCGTCACGAACGATTCATTAATGACGGGCTAAGCGTTGTTGTACGAATTGTATGTCTTTACTATTTAAGGGTCATAGGCAGCAACAGCACCCAGTCAAATAAGTTTCAAAATAATCAACAGCTTACCTGTAGAAATTTCTGGATATAAAGATTAAGAAGAGAGTGCAGTGCGGGGATCGATCGATCCCAACACGGCCAAAGCGTGGGCGGAGCTTACCTAGAGATAGGATTCATTCCATTACGCCTTTTAATTGATGTGTCAGATTTTGCAGATGGGTGTGATTTGTGACAAATGGAGAAGTTGTTATTGACTTGGATGTCAGCAGCATTTCAGCTTGGTTATGCCACATTTAGGCCTGAATGCCTTCGTGTTGATAGATTTGTTAGAAGCACACCGATATATGCCTCATGGGGGAGAAAGGTGACACCTTCACACCGGTCTCCCCCGTATGTACCAACTTTGTTGGAGAAAATAAGTCATCAATGATTGCGGGTTGACAACCGCATACTGAGGCAGCTCTGAATATGTCTAATCTTCTTGGAACTAGAAAATGTGTTCGACATCCCCAGGCGACGCGATCCTCCCACGAGCTTACCATAGCTACGGGGAACGTGGTCTGACTGCAACATCAAAGAAGCAAACCTTAGGTACAGAATGTGAACATTATAAGCTCGATAGCACATGCATTTAAGAGACTAAAATAGCTATCCACTCAGAGCAGCAACTTCAGACAGGCTACAAGCTCGTACTCATGGGACAAATACACGACCACATATCGGGGCTTAAGATTGGTAATCAGACCAAGGCTTTTGGACCATGCCATTAATACTGGATACGTCAGTGATCACATTGCATTCATCGACCTGGCTATGCCAACGCGAAAACGCACCACCGCTAACTGTTGTATAGTCAACAATTACTGCAAAAGCCAAAGAGAATGTCATGAATATTAAATCCATTCTATGTAGAACTGAGCTCCGCTATTACAATCCAGCCAGATGGCAACTGTTCATGTGTGGAGATTTCAATTCCAAGCAATGCGGACAAGAATTCAGGAATTGGCTTATACATGGGGTCGTATGGAGAGGGCAGACGCAACAGCAATGGTGTACTCGTGGCATTCCTTAGTTCCAGTAGTCGACATGCCACAAATACAGGTTTCAACCACCAATTCCATCAGTGAACAGCATGGACAGGACACATTGCTGATTGCAAAGTCCTAACAGGCTCTAAGGCTGCAACAGCAGTCTTAAACAAAATAGACGTTATACTATGCAAAACAGAAGCAAAGCCACTACATCGGGATGCTCGTTCATATGATGATGCAGACCTAAATTCTAACCACAAGCCAGTCGTTACATACCCTCAGATGAACCATCTCTGCCTATTGTATAAACGCCATACCATGCAAGAGTGTAAAGTCACCTACAACATACCCAAGCTCATCGGCGACACTGACACTCAAATGGCATTCCAAAGGCCCTCGGGGAGTAAATAACTAACATCGACGTCAGCTCCAACTCCAACGAAGCCCTAAACAAAATACACTTGAAATGTCTGGAATCATCAGCTACCAGCACCGTATGGAGTACTAAAAAACAACAGCCGATTTATGTATACTGATGACCCTGTACGGCCTGTAGTAGTAAAACTACCAGCAGCGCAGAAAGCGATATGGCGGCGCATCTATCAAAGTGACCAAAGTGAAGAACACACCAAACTAAACAGGGAACGCAATAACATTCTACGCAACATCAGCGAAGGCTTAAAAGAGCTCGCTATTCATCAAGCAGACTTCCTAATAGATGAGATCACCGCCATGGATAACTGTCACAACGTGTTTCGGGCAGCCCGAGTCCTGAAAGTTACTGACTACACACTACCAACGACTCACTGCACATACCTCTGAAAGACACTTTATCGGGGCTGATCAGAGCAAAGCCGACGCAATTCGAAAATGGTTTACGGAACAGTTCACTGACCACAACGATAAGCATTTGCACCCGTTGTCAGGTGAGCCCAGGCCATTACTAACATCAATTAAAACATCAGAAGTTGCGAAAACACGCAAAGCCCTGAAAATGGACGATGCTGTAGGCCAATGCACTCTTATTGCGCTCCCCAAGCCAAAGAACCCACTGGTCCCCAAGTCAATCTGCGGCCCATTGTGCTCGGCAACAGCATATAGAAAATGCTATCCAATGTTACTCTATGTCATATCGGAGACAAGATCGATGATTTCCCTGGATCATGTCAAAGTGGAAGATGCGGCATAGACATTGTATGGACTGAACGCATGCTTGTGACAGTCCCAAACACTGGGGTTTCCACAAAATGAGCATTGACATATCAGGAGCCTTCGACACAATTAGACGCTCAAAGATCCTAGATATGCTACGGCAGGCAAGTTGCAACGATGAGGAGCTATGCTTAGTGATACTACTACTACTACTTGCAGATACCAATTTGACCAGATGAGTCATGTCAGCGAGGTGTTTGAGACATCAATTGGATCACCACAGGGCGATGGTCTATCTCATGTGCCTTTCACCGGTTACCTTGCTACTGCATTGGAATCCATGCTGCATTGGAATCTGTGCGGGAATATTCCACAAGACCACCACCCCTCCCCCACCCACCCGCACCCCACCCCACCGCACCCTACCCACCACCGCACCAGTGTCCATACTGGGTATGCCGCTAGAGATGGAATATGCCGACGATGTGGACATCATAGACGAGGAAATGAAACCACTTGATAAACTACTTTCAATAGCAGCAAGCAAACTAAAACTTGAGAATCTTTTTATCCCACATATACCTATCGACAAAGCATGGCACTAAACAGAATGACGATCCACTTCGTGGCAGCGATCCATGGAGGAAAAGTAAAATCCTGAGCTCACTGCTCTGTAGTGCTGCTGACATTGCTGCACACTGCGTCATGGGGGAACATAGCTTTCCAGTCCTGGAAGCTATGGATTCATGGATCAAAGGTGCCTTTGACAAGAAGACTACGTTCATACAACATAGCCTGCGTGTCCTTGATGCTGTATAACTGCAACGGCTGGGCAGCTCCAAAGGCAGCTCTAGACAAACTTAATGACTGCCACCGCAAACACGTCCGCACCATCAACAGACCGATGGCCAGACCGCATTATTTCCAACGATGCACTAAACAAGATGTGTAATACATCGCCGCTGTCTGTAAAAGTCACCCAGCAGAGATGGTCCATTTTTGGCCATGTGCTAAGGATGCCAGCACAGAGGGCCTTGTAATTCGCTTTACTCGGACCCAGCAAATACAAAGCCAGGAGAGGACGCCATTGCATAAATCTTCTAAGCGTTCTACAAGGTTCCCTCAAGAAAGCCGGACTCGCTACACTCAAGTCAAGAATGGACCTGAGGAAGCTAAGGACAAGACACAGTGGGCAAAACCGAAGAAGGACTGATTCCTGTAGGATGTTTCTAGCACTACATCCGCAGAATACAGTAATCTTTCATACATATACCTTAAATTGTGCATTGACGAGATTGGTGACAAATTTCATACATTGGTTGCAGTTCAAAGTGGCCACAGTTCCATTAGGTTCCATTGAAACCGCGGTGCAAGGGAAGTAAATATGTCGTAAACATGACAGTAATTGTATAACATTGATTAATTCCCTGTTTCCGGCGAGAAATATGCATTCTCTTAGCTTTTATCATTTAACTTCTCGTGTTCCCCTGGACCAATCTTCCCAAATGTGGCGTCTAAATCATGTCCGTAACACATACAAGTTTCTGGATGTCCCAACTCCCAAGCCACCTTTAACAAGTTAATCTACATTGAAAATTAGAACTATAAATTTGAATTTACAACGTTGTTAATGTCTTCTTGTCATGCTTGCTCATCGCTATGTTGAGACTTTGTTTTAATTAGACTACATCAAGAGAAAAAATAATAGATTACACGCTACCTTCTCGGTAGAATAAAATAATTGGCGACGCTGGGATGCTATTTTCTCTTTAGTAAAGAAATTTAAGCAGATTCTGACACCTAATTGGTATGCGGGGTGGCGCCTTTTAAGTCCTCGCTCAAGTGGGGTGGAGCGCGCTCCCCCTGACGTGAAAACCTGGTTACGCCACTGAGTCACATTCTCTTGGCGTTACACACACGCATAACTTGGTTGAATGTTATTTGTATAGCATATAGGGCCTAGACATTTCTAAACAATAGAAGTTCATCCTTAATTTGTACTCTAACTCTCTAACAGGTTACAGTCTGGACTGATCTGTCAGCAAGGATATGATTTGTAATAACGATGAGGATGTGGATGATTTCAGGGAGATATTGCATCAGCAACGTCATGCTGAAGGTAAGTCTAATGCTAACACAACGCATCTTATCACTATTTAAACAACTATAAACTGTGTGCGTGCGTGCGTTCGACGCGTGCGTGTGTGTGTGCACTCATCCGTTCATGCTCTGTTTTTGCCATGGACTTAGTGACTACCCTGATCCTAGGTAATTCACAGTTTGACTTCATACACAATCAATCCCAACGAGTCAAAATATGAAAAGTGGCACCAAATCTGCTGATTCTATCTTCTTTAATTCCGGATGTATGGCCAAAGATTGTGTATTCCTGTATAAACGTAGTGGCCTTGTGGCATGGATATTTACACTGCTATAAAACTAAATTTTCTCTAGCCACCCACAATATGAACGGATGTGCTAAATCTGGTGATGCTAACAATATAACGAAGGGTTACCTTCAGCAACACACTTTCAGTGATATTTCTTCAGTAAGCATGACTGTCACCTAGTCCTGTAACAACTCTTTAATATATTAAAGGATAAATATCTTTCAACATTCTGAACTTTGGCTACACTGGACTCTGGGTAGCGAGAATGACTGCATCATGTTTGACATAATAACTCGTTTTGCACGATTCTTCACCTAATAACGGCCTACTTGGTCTACTAAGGCTGCAGTTAGCTCAGTGTGTTATATGGTGTCCGCATCTCCACCAGCACTCCCTGATCACCCTTTTCAACGACGAATGTCAATTCAATTTAAAAGTGGCAAATTGAAATCCGGGGTCCATATCTTAATCCTCTGCTTACCAATTTGCTTTTATCTCTGGACCCATCTTATACAAATAATAAACATGTGGATAGAATCAACCAACAACAACCACCAAGAGCCGTCATATATCTAGAGTTCAGTAATGGATTTGATCCTGTCCCACACCGAGGAATACCTTTTAAATTAGAAGCTCATGGAATCAGGGAAAACATATAGAAACGAATCGAAGGCTTCTTGCTAAACGGGGAAACAGAGAGTTTTCTCTAACTCACTATCATAATGCATCAGCGTAGTTAGCAGTGGAATTGTTCATGGACCTGTTCTTTTTTACTATACATCAACTACCTGCCAAATATGTCTGGCAGACGGCCTTTCGGCGTTTCGGCGAGAGAGGCCTCTTTCAAGCACTTGACACTGCTTATGCTTGCGTGCATGCAGGTAATTTTGATACCACGTCTCCCATCCTCATCGATGGCTGAGGGGTGAATGCCCGGTGGGATGTAAGCATCTTGCATGACTCTGGATTCATTATTAACCCTTTCCTCCATGGCTATGCCATGATCCGAGAGCAGATCATTAAACCCATTATGGGCATAGGTCAGCAACAGCGTACTAGACCCCAGGCTTACGTTGCTAGTGCATGCTTATTACATTACCAGCAAATGACTATCTTAGCAGGATTTCAGAAGCATTTCACCCTTCTGATAGTTGATATGTATATCGTCATCTGAGGCGTGTCCTAGTATAGCAGCAGTGACAGCCACAGCCGCAGCAGCAGCTGGCACAGCAACTCAGACCACCGACGAAGATCTGAGAACAGAGACTTGCGTTCAAGTACCTAAGTTATTTACGAAACATTAGAGCAATTCATTGATCCAGTTACCATGTGGCAGTCTAACCTTTCCAGGTTTTCCCATTTAATAACAATTGCGTGCATGTGAAAGAAAGGACATATATGGTCAACTAGACAGTTACCCATCCACGCAAAAATTATACCAACTGATTAGAAGGAAATACAGCAGATAGAGCTAATACCACTGAAATTAACATTCACAACAATAATGGAATCTCAGATCTTCGACATCAGAGGTGAACTTTGGCACAGTATTACCAGAATTCCATCATATGGACTACTGGTATTACAAAGACCTGGCAATGGCCAAATGTCTCCCACATGATGATCCAGCACATCTCTCCAGATTTTAATATCACCACAATCTAATAAAAGAAATCAGCAAAAATCCGTACTGCTCGGAGAGCACTCCCCCACCCCACCCCAACCCCATTTACAGAACTGAAAATCAAAACAGCAATTAGTGATCTGAATCCTGGCAAAGCTAGCGATGAATACCAACTATCATCTGAGCATATAAAAGCAGCAGGAGATTTAATCACTTTACAGCGAGAAAGCCTTCGACGTAGTAAGTCACACTATCATTATGGACAAGCTATTTCAGCAAGACATCAATCCCACCTACTGGTCTATAATAAATAATATGTATCAAGACTTGTTTTCAAAAGTTAAATGGAAAGATGGTCTTAGCTAACATGTACAGATCAACCAGGGAGTTCGACAAGGATGAATCTTATCTACCCACCTCTACAAGTTATACAATAATGATGTTCTCATACACCTTGAGAAAAACAACCTTGGACTTTCCATAGGAACAACATATGCTGGCTGTCCTACATGTGCCGACGAGATCCTCGTGATGTCTAAATATCCAACATAATTACAGATAATAGCAAACGTTGCACATACACAAATAAACGCCACTTTAATATTCATCCAACAAAGAGTGCATTGATCAAAATTAATGTTACTGCCTCGAGTATGAAGAAAACGTTAATTTCAACAGGGAATCTTTGCAATGTTCAGATACCAATCCTTGATCAAACTGTACATCTGGGATTCACGAGATCAACGGGAGCAGCTGCAAATAAACATCCAGGAACGAATAAGTCATGCAAGGCATACATTCTACATATTGATCAAGAGGGTGATGCACGGCACTAATGGTCTAAACCCGAAGATATTGTATATTATCTATTAATCATATGTACTATCTCGTCTCTTATTCGGGCTGGAACATCTTGCTCTGAACAGCAGGCAGTTAGAGCAGTTACATAGCTTTCATACGGTATTCTTCCGCAAAATGCCATCACCTCCCACGAGGACTGCAACTGCCACCTGGCATCTTCTTTTAGGGGCCCTTCCCATAGCAAGAGAAATTCACAAATGTCAACTTACAGTATTCAATTCAATTCTCAACTGCAACGATAAGATTATACTACAAGTTCTTCTAAGGTGGCTCCTCGTCAAAGCTAGCCCACACTTTCTTACTTCGTATTACTAATCTGTTCGAAGTATACTCTCTACCTGATCTTCCAAGTCTACTGTATGAATCCACATCAAATATCACCCGAAGAGTAAAACAGCTATCAATAATTTCTGGACTGAGCGCCTCATAAACGACAGTGAACAGAAATCAACGTTCAGAATGGACCTTTTTCCATTTTAGCCATGTTCTCCCATCTCTAGCTAAGCTCCACTCACATCTCGCTCATGTTGGGATCGATCGATCTATGAACTCCCTGACTATCAATTTCCAGAAAATTATACAGCCAAGATATTGAATATTTTGGAACTATTTTGACTGGGTGCTGTTGCTGCCTATGGCAGCAACAGCGCCCAGTCAAATTAGTTTCAGAATATTCAACATCATGTTTATTAAATAGAACAGACATACAATTCGTACAACGTGTCAGACTATTAAGAGTTAAAGGCCATAGAGAATCATTTATGACGTAATGATTATGACGCCATCATACACGCCATTTGACGTCAGATTGATAGATGAATACTCTGGAAAGGTGAATTACATACCATGTATGGAACTCTGTGAAAGCTATGACCCGAGAAGTTATAATGCCGCTCACAAAATCTAGACTCTTGATCGGTACACACATGCTCCAACCTGTGAAAGAAAAGCCTAGCAACGACACCATAAATGCTACATGTCCTGGGATAGAGGATGAGACAATAATCCTCTTTCTTACAGCATTCCCAATCACTAAATCCGTCAGAGAACAGCATTTTGAACGAATCAAAAAAGCAGTTTTGAAAGAATTCGGTCTCTCAGCCTGGAACAACATCTCACAAAACAAAACATCATCACCTAGTTCATAATAGACTGCAGAAAACTATCAGATACTTACTCCGCACCAAGAAATGGCCATCTAACATGAATATTATACGTATATATATATGTACATACATATGTATCTAATCCACATATGATTACTCAAGTAGGAGTAAATCATATTGTGGGTTTTAGATCGACAAGAGGCCCCAACAGCCTTTGCTTTACAAAGACTGACTTCAAGAGCCGGTGGAATGTTCACATTCCAGGGGCACTGTGCAATCATCATCGCGGAAGCTAAACCACACCATCTCACCCCGTCTGTTTGTGTCACTGGTGTGGAGGTCCATTTGCTCCATTTAGAGCCTAGACATGATTAAATACATAATTAGTTTAGTTAACTAACAAACAAAGGTACTCGTTTGCTGTTACAAGAGCGAAGTCAAGTACATAGGGTCGAGTTGATGAATCGTCTAACATGGTCCTCGCTAGAGTTACCTCACCGATCTCTGATTGATATAATCAGTGAGGTATCCCGGCAAAGGAGGGTCCTACCGCAGGTACTTAGCAAGTTTAATATAAACTAAATTAACCAAAAAGGGAGACTCTCCTGTTCACACTATGCTATGTAAAAAGAGTCAACCTAGTGAAATTATAAGTTATTGTGATGCACGCTGTATTACGTGAAGATGAGGTGGATGATTTCCACAGAAGTCAACCCTGTCGCGTTATGTAAGTTAAAAGATACTGAATTAGTGGTTGCTGATTTATTTATGTGGTCCTTCTGCAAGATCCTATCCTACCATTTAGTTTTTGGGTTGAGATCAAGGTATAAGCTGCATATGGCTGTGTATTCTAACTATGTTTAACATATAAGCCTGACTGGCGAGAATGCCCTGTGACAGTATGGTCACCCTCACGTAGCATCCCCCTCAGTTAGACAGTGTGCGGATATGTCACGAGGTGGCAGCTCCATAATCATATGGTGATCCTGTCACCACCGCATCATGACCACATATAACAGCACAGGGACAAGTCACATTACATAACCATTGAAAAGCACATATAAGTTTATGGTGGGGACAAAGAGACAGATATCCAACAATAGTGACCTTCCCGTGAGGGAGTGGTGGGTTCTAAGACCGCACACAGTCACTTGTAGCGTTAGAAGGAGATCCCTGTCATGTCCGTCAATCAGCATGGTGGTGTGGATTATGTGAGATTCGCACCAGGGGACTAACATTTTTACCTGTCTTTAGGATTATGTAAAATCACACAGAGCTGCAATGTACTGCAGGCCAGTAATTAATCATATTTTCGCAGTGCTTCTTACTGTGGCATGGTTCTCTAAACTAACAAGTATCCGAAGATACAGGGGGAGTGTTTGGGGTCATTGACAGTTTGATTCTAACTGCTCTGAAACACCAATAGCTTCAAAGTCAGCTCTAATTAACGTGGTGGAGGGGACTTCAAACACGTATTAAGCCTGGAAGCTGGAGGAGCGTAGACAGAGACAATTACTCTTATAGTCGTAAGAATAGGAGGCCTTATGGTATATGGCCAATTTATACAACCTAGCCGGTGTGCGGTGTTACCTATCCGCTACTCCCAGAAAAGAGACGTACACAAAATGTCTCCTACAGAGTAATCGTCTCTTACTACTATAAACATATCCTATTGAGCTAAAATAATCCAGGTTTAGTCGGCTGCATGTCAGGTTCATGTAATGAGAACATGAACAGTGACCTCAGTGAAAAGTTGACACTGTTGGGGAACAAGGTGGTGCGGTTGTTGTTGCTGTATAGTGTAGCCTAGCGAACTGTGGAGCTAATGGTTTTGCATAAAATAAGCAAAACATATAGCTAGAATGGCTACTGCCATGTACCTAACTATCACAGTACCGTACAGTAAAATGAGAGGTCACACGACCTTGCGGTGCCTGTTAGTCATTGGCACAAAATAAGAATAAATATATACTGTTAAAAAGTATAAACTATAAAAATGCGGTCTCAGACAACCGTGCGGTACCTGTTAGTCATCAGTACCTGATAAAGAAATTAATACATTAATACAATAAGGCAGTACCTATTAGTCATCGGTATGGAAAAAGTTCTGGAATCACTGTGGTTGAAACGTAACATATTCGGAGCGTGAGATGGCACAATGCGGAAGTTAGCTGCTAGGAAAATCTACAGGTGAACTGTCTGATGCGGCTCACTCTCAGGGACGGTGAAGAAGAACTGTTGCGGATGTGGATGGCTAGTAGTTAGTCACGTTTATACACACAGTAAGCAATTTAAATGGTGTTAAGAAAGTTCCGTATTGGTGCGGAAGTTTGAAGCTGCCCTGTAGTTATGAAGGGCTACAGTTGAAAGTTATACAATGCAGATGCATCCTGGCGGTTCACAAGACGAGATGCACTACATATCTCGTGTGGTGCATCAAGCAATGTCCGCTGACTGCGGGCGAAATGTCTAAAACTGTGCACAACATATGTGCAGATTTGGAACTACCACTCTTTGACGTGGCATGGCAGATCTGGCGAGTTATCCACCGAGAGCATCACTCACCTTAATACTTTGAGGAGCGTTACATCAGGGCCAACAGGTGCCCTAGAGATGAGTTCTCAAAACTGAGCGGCAACACAAACTCCCTGAACATAATAAGAGAGACTGGTAAATTTTCTAAAATAGACTTCTCTTATCCGGGAAAGTCAAATTGATATTTAATAAGCAATATTTAGAGTTTTCCTGGCTATTTAAGAGCTAAGTGTATTGATCATGGGACGTGAAAGCTCCCATGGTTTGCTCATAGTACTAGTGATCATGGTATGTAAGGGTGTATTTAAAGCTGTAACCGGATACAGCCGGATGTTAGACTATTGGATTATGAGGTGAGATGTCAGTAGGTGGTCTCTCTTCGAAGTGCATTAACTTATTCAAGAAGCTTGAAATAATCACCATCCTTTATAGATACAAAATTGTAGTTTTTTTCATCCGTGTTAATGAACCATACAACTTCTTTTAGTATAAAATGCTAGTGTCTGTTATAGACAGGTTTCAATTGAATGAGTTGATTCTCAATCTCACTACTTGGTGAATAATACTAGCATTTGCTGTATGATCTGCACACGCCCTTGGATACATATGTGACCTGTGTGATTTTGGTTTATTATCCATAGTATTTGCCATTGCAAATGGTGATAGTGGAAGATGCTGCAGTCGTAGATAGAAACATCGTCCACCAAAATTGCTGAACATTGGACGCCAGTTTCTAAGCTATAGGCATTATAAAAGATGGAATATTGCCATCAGAGTGGCAGATGTTATCAAATTTAGGAAAGATATATACCTTGCTGAAAAGCATGACATGAGCCAAAACAGATGGTCCCAATCAGATCTCAATTATCTGGAACCTTAATTCATCTGATATTCGTTTTCTCAGTGGCCATATCAGATCTACTGTGACATTGTTGAGCACACACCCACCCCTCCCATCGCCACCACAATGCACCATATTAAAAACCCTAGCTAGCTGTATCTACAATAAAAATCCTAGTTAGCATCTAAATACAAAATAATTTGAAGATTCTTTATATATAGAATACTCTTCTTGTAGAACAATCATATGACACGACACTTACCTATTGATACTTATTGATGATTTCCAGTGCAGGCTCTTCTACAGGTCCTCTTCACTGGATTCTAGATCTTCATTTACAGTATTTACTTTATGACTTCCGGTTATATTAATTTTTGCTTTGTTATTATCATACAGAATATCTTGTTTTTCCCAATGTGTATCCAGCCTATTTTTGGCTATATGGTAAAAAAATAGCTGTTGTGCCCTCCTGTGTTCTGTGTTTATGCCTGTAAAGGTGCTATTACATTATGAACGTTTGTATAAACTATCACCCTATATATTGTATACTCTTGTCTCATATTCTCGTGGGTTCCATATTCTCGCGGCAATCTGATTTTTGCTATAAATAAAAATCAATGTCCCCTACCATCTGATTCCCATGGCGGTGTTGTAACCAGGAAGTCAAAGATGCTCGCAAACAACTTTTTTCCAAAAATGCCCCTATTATTACTGAGTAAAATAGAAAGCTACAATGTACAAACACCTGTCGATATTATAAGATATACGAGTACACCCAACTTCCAAAAGTCATCACTAACTCACAAAAACTAATATATAAAACCTCTTCTATCGGACTGAAATACATCGTCTGCTAATGTATTTATGTCAGCAACATCAACAAGTCCCATGATCAGCGATTCCGCCTTGCTGCTGGATGATTAAAGTGTTTAGGAAAAATAAGGTTCGCCATTTATAATTGGCTCAGAAAGTCGCTACACCATTACACGCTATCATGTAATAGTTTTAGGGTTTCCAAATCATGCGTCTTATAAACAAACAATGACATGCCCTACTGCATACAGTATAAGGGAAACAAGATTCTGACCGATTTTCTAATAAATAATAGCATTTTGTAGAAGACTGTTAACCTGGAATGCTGTCTAGCAATCTTTTCCTGTGTTTTGACTACGCTGGTCAACCATCGATAGTGTTGTCTGTTTACCACGAGAATATGGCCAGCTTCTCTTAAATATGACCACCTACCCTGGTGTTTTCACGAGGTGATACAAAAACTTTCCTCTGCACAAAATTGGATTCGATTTTGTGGACAATTGGGGAAATAGGGTTGACATTCAAATCCCAACAACATTTCAATCAGAGAAGATTAATTAATTTATTGTGATGATGATTGTCGTATTAGCTACCACGAAAATTTGGAACACCATGATAATGGCGTGTTTTGATATATTAGATATTATATTAGATATTTATTTATTTATTTGCTTTTTTTGCCTGTTTAGGCTAATCAGCATACATTACACGAGACAATCAATATAAATTACAGTAATTGATATATATATATATATATATATATATATATATATATATATATGTGCGCGTGCGCACGCGCGTGTGCGTGTGTGGTGTGGGTGGGGAGTCCATCGATTCATAGGCTCTACCTTTGATGGACTGCCCAGTTGTGATGTATGTGTATTATATAGTAAGCATGAAATAAATAATCTCGAATCTTGAATCTTGCCTTACTTACATGAAGTTACTAGCCACGTTTATCCTACAACATGAGGAATATACAGAACAAGAAGAAGAAGAACTACCTTCCGCATACTCCCTTCAAGCAAACACCCCTACTAAGGCAACATGGAAGAAGACAGTCACGTCAAATGTAAACAACTACAGGGAAAACAATCTAAAGGACGAAGCTGCAAATAAAAGCACTCTACAGTACCTGAATGTGGATACCTATAAGATCGGTGTACCACACATAGCATGGAGAAGCTGCGAGACAGATAAAACCTCAATCTACAAAGCTACAGTGAAAGTAAGACTACTCATGCAGAGATATCATCTCTTCGGAGGCCCAACCAGGAACAGAGGAGGAGCAGTAAAATGTCAGCTATGCAGCCATGAGCCATCACAGAGAAGATCAGCATGAACAGTGAGCACTATATGCAGGCTATTCTAGATGCTAGCAAGCTAGCAGCCACCAATCTAGAAAAATTATCAAGAGAACTCTGCTACAATCTACACTTAAAACGTTCATCGCTTATGAACACATCATCTGCTGGAACTCTGTTAACCCATTAAAATCAGTCTAAAAAACTCTACTGAACTACACGTTTAAAGTCACAACCCATGATAAATCATATGGTTTGAACATTGACATTAGACGAACATTCAATAGTCAATTCCTTTTGTATAGATCTATATACCTAGCGCGATGTGTACAGTTAGTCTGATATGTACAGTTAAAGTTTTAATATAATGGAAACTAGGGCTGGGCGGTTTAGCCTAAAAGAAAACCGGTGA
Source organism: Chaetoderma sp. LZ-2023a (assembly GCA_034401795.1). NCBI lineage: Eukaryota > Metazoa > Mollusca > Caudofoveata > Chaetodermatida > Chaetodermatidae > Chaetoderma > Chaetoderma sp. LZ-2023a. Next base: position 71,546,993 of record CM067360.1, on the reverse strand, counting down.
CGGTATCACTAATTAAACCGGTATTAACGAAATACTGGTTTAAGGGGTTAGAATGATCGAAAATAATTTGAAATATGAAAATATGCCGTTTTCATTAGCTACAGTACATGTATTTTGCGATTTAACAACTGACGTAAATTGCCACAAAATTGGAACGGTAACTACGTACGACTGCTCACTTCGATGCTATCTATCTCAAAATAATAGTTCAAATAAATCAAATAAATAAAGTCTGGTTCATGTGATGTCGTGAAAATAGCACTCTAACTACTAAATTGTTGATTTTCAACACTGTTATTAGGTAACTATTTTCGAAAGCATAGTAAAATCTAACGCGTGTAAGTAGGAACCTGGATATGAAAGCGAGTTTAGGCTCCTAGTAGAGTACCGCACATACGGTTAGAGTTTGTATAACCACCTACAGTATGATCTAGTCTAGTAAGTCATGTGTTTGTATTCGAGTACTCGGTATTTAGTAATACTCATCAATAAACTGTCGTTCAAGCGGGTGAATGTCATTCAGCACGTAACTAAAGAGTAGTCATTTCCCGGAAATCGTGCCTCAAGAATTCTTACAGAAAATGTGTTTGACTATTCTTCGAGGTTCATATACCATATAATAACGAGATTAGGATAATTTGACAACATAAAAGCAATGATTCGTGAATCTAACTTAAATCTACTTAAATCAACACTCCGTACTTGAAGATATATGAAGATGAAAAAGACTGGGCCGTAAAACAAAACTATGTGATTCTAATGCCTATCAAGCAGAAAAGTCACGTGATAAAAAATACTACGAATTTCATTCATAAAATCGATAGTAGTGAATATCCCGGTGGAAGAATTTGTTAACAACCAATCACATTACGCCTGCTCGTATTTGAGGGGCTAAGAGGTGTAATTTACTTGTAACTACTCCGCCAACGTAAGAAGCGACTTAATCGTTTTTCATTTTTCGGGCGTTCAAGCAATTTGTCTCGTAAGTCTTAGTCCATGATGGATCATTTTATGTTTGTCGAAATCTAAGGGAAATATGATTTGTTTGAATTGGGAGTTCATTGTATAGCGTCATTGTTTTTGCAGTGCGTTTCTTGATTTTTTTTGTATCATGTCACATTTGGAATCCTAATTAAACATAGTACAAACTTGAATTGAAAAAAGATTATTTGTTGCAAAGAAGAAATTTAGATTTTCAAATTATTCAATCTTACATTGAACATGCAGAGCTTACATGTAAAATTCATTGCTGGCAAATCAAATCATATTTGCCCAGGGTCATCCTCAGCCGATTTGTTGGGATTTCACCAACACCCTTGCTTTCTCATGGCTAATAGTTATAGATGACTGTATTTTATCTCTCTAGTAGCAAATGGTTACACTAGATGATAATATTAAACTGCAAGTCAAGAACAAACTAGTTTAGGACAGTCACCAGATTTTGCGCAATGACGATCATACGGACGGTTTTTCGATTGTTTTTTTTTCGTCATGGTTTTTAAACCGTCGCCATAAAAAACCGTGAGATGGTGTGAAACCGGTATACCGCCCAGCTCTAATAGGAAATACTCCGTCACGGAGGTTCGCCGAAAGGATTCTGAAACCCTGGATCATATTCGAGAGGCGGTATCTACACAACAAGAAGAAGACGGAGCAAAGACGCACAACATAATATATCGTATTTTTGCATGTGTATTGAATTAGCTCTGCAAATGGTGTGTATATTATCTGTCCTTGATGCATTTATAAACATAAACATGATGATGTATGTGTTGAATAAGGATTTCCGCCAAATATACCAAAATTACCACTTTTCGTAACGTGTCATTACGCCACCCTACAAATGAAAAGATTGGAAAAATGCTCCACATTGCATATATGCGTTATATAAGACATGTATTCATAGTGGTAGCATCAGATGCTGAAAATGCATATGAGATGTGTGTGTGTGTGTGTGTGTGTGTGTGCACTGTGTGTGTGTGTGTGTGTGTGTGTGTGTGTGTGTGTGTGCACTGTGTGTGTGTGTGTGTGTGTGTGTGAATTTGTCAAATTCAAATTCAAAATTTATTGGTCAAATCCACCAGTTGGACTGTCACCAGGACAGAAAGGAACATAAACGGACAGATCAAGATGTACAAACAGTGACTCTTACAATGGCCATTAAAGTATAATATTAACATATATTCTTGTTTTCTTATTTGCTAACCCTAAACCTAATCATGAGTCGGAGCCTCAATTTGGGGGTGGAGGGTGGGGGTGGGTGGGTGGGGATGCTCCATTTATGCATTTATTTCTAAGAGACTCTATAACTATATAAATCTGACACCATTACAATACTTATTTTAGTGATGTCAAAATCCTGACTACCTAGTATAAAACCGAACTTCGACGAATCGTTCATATATTATCAAAAGGAATACCAGTCATTCCATACCCAAACCAAACCGTACCCGTCAATCCATACTTATCCCATTGGAGAATCCATACCCTAGTTTTAGGCAATCCGTACCCTAAATCTGGATATTCCGTACCTAACTAATTGGATATTCCGTACCATCATAATGGTTAATCCGTACCATAGAGTGTTCTGAACATAATTGAATGTCAGAAATGTCCTCCCATCCAATTATGTTGGAAATGTGTTAAGTTATTTCTGATATGTATTGTAGGTTGAATGGTTGTCAAATCGCTCAAAATCAATTAATAGCTAATTCATAGTCTTGTCAATTTATACCAGTTTCTGATTTAGCAAATTGCCAATTTCGTGTAAAAATTATCTCCGTGAATACTGAATATTATCTCCTAATATGTAGGTAATGGATTCACCTCTAACCTATTGGATAATCCGTACCCACCAATTGGATATTCCATTCCGGGTACGGAATAGCCAATAGATGGGTACGGAATATCCAATAGGTTAGGTACGGCTTAACCAATATCAAGGTACGGAATGTCAAAAAATAAGGTACTGAATAGCAGGTACGGATTTGCTAGGGTACGGATTGACTACATACCATCAAAAGAAGGTACTATACCTGTCAACATGGTATAATATTTCTCTCTAATACTGGGAAGTGTGGTGCATTTAATTAAAAAGTGTTGTTCATTCTCAATTTTTCTACTATCACAAAGAGGGCATGTCCTATTTTCAAGCGGAATTGTTTTATATCTACCATCTTCTATCAGAAGCTTATGGTTACTTATCCTTAATTTTGTAAATTTGGATATTTTGTATTTATCTACATCATTTACTATGAGGTAGTTCTCAATGCAATATTTATCTTTTAATTTTCTATATGTTCGTAATTTATTTCCATTTGGATTTTTTCCGTCATCAACTATATTTGGTTTCCAAAATGTTGTGAATCTCTCCTGGAGCCTTTTCACCACAGAGTATGATAACCTGTTAATAGAATTTGTACCCTGGTTTTCCCAGATAGATGCATGAGCGAATCCAATCTGAATTAAAAACTGTTTTATCTTGCACCCGAAACTCTTACCACTATTACAACTTTCATTATAAGCCCTGTGTACAACATATCTTCTTTTGATTGCAGTATTGCCAAAATTTAACTGTAGCCTTCAGGCTGCTAATAGCTAATGGGAACATACCAAGTTCCGCCCGAACCGCATCATTCGTAGCCGATCTCTTCACATTAAGAAGGTAGTTCATAAATTTCAACTATTTTCTCAGGCATAAACAAGTCATACATTTTTTCAATATCCTTATTAGGTTTAATCACACAGTCCATTGACCAAACTTCACTACAATACAATATTATAGGTTTTACACATGCCTCAAATAATTTTAAGTGCAATAAAATGTCAGGTCTATCAGACCTTAGGGTCTTTCTTATTGCAAAACACACCTTCAATCCTTTATTGCATAGATGTTTAATAGCATATGTAAACTTGCCAGATGGCTGGAATAGTATACCCAGATATTTATATTCTGAGGTTATAACTAACAGGATAATATGTCCTTACCATCTAACCTTGGCGGGTCGCAAGACCTTCCCAGGTAACTCACGAGATCATTAATGTATATAGAAAATAATGAAGGGCTTAATATACAACCCTGCTTAACACCAATCTTTGTCGTAAATGGCTCACTAAGCCCATCAATTGCATGTTTTCAGTGAAAATCTAACATCTGCATACATACTGCTAAGGATGTTATAAAAAGGCCCAATTATGTTATATTGAAGTTAGGCTTGCACGATTTTTCGATTTAATCGTGAAGTTCGATTTATTTTTAAAATCGCGATTTTTACGATGTAATTGAGGAAAAATCGGAAAATTGTCCAAAATTTCATGTTTTTTTAAAACCTGGAGTGTGTACTTTTCCGTCACATTTTATCAGTACATGAGTACAATTATAATCGAGTCACGCCTATGTTCATTGTGTTTATAATTCCGCCATGCCATGCACGTGTAGAATAATTACTAATCACATCACAAGGCGCTACAATAAACAAGCTAACCATAGTGAGGTAACATCTTTGTCATTGAGAAAACCAGCTAGTTACTCCGTCAAATCGCCATAAAATTTTCTTTCTTTCGCTGCAGACCCTGAGTCTGTCGTGAAATGCCAAGTATATACTTAGTTGCAGAGTGTTAAGCAATCAGTACTTCTTTTTAATTCTAGAGTTAGCAATTTCAGGCGGTGTAATAATTTTTCCTTTTTGATTCGGTTGTCATGTCAAATTAAAGAAAATAAAACAACAGCATTCCAGATTGTTTGATTTTGAAATGTGCATTCTATTGATTACTCTTAAATGTAAATAGTACATTCTGAAAGCAACTATAAACTGCACTGTTCATAATCTCCTCTTTAGAGATATCTTCATTCAACGTTGTATTATTACAACCCACATAGTCATTTTCTGGCCACTCCCACGCTTCCGACTCATCATAATCAATATTCGGCAACTTTCTAAAGTAGTTAGCCCAGTCACTCATAGATATATCAGCAAACGTATCATCATTTGAGACATTCTTTAACTTGTTAACGGTAGTCCAAAATTGCTTAGGATCTTTACTTTCATTTTCCATGGGGGTATCCAGGATCTTTGCCTTATTGCCTATGCTGTTTTCTAACAAGTCCATTATAATTCTTGGTCTCAGCATAAACCCTAACTACATAACAGCTTATTTGTTGGGTTTTTAGAAAGTTCTCTACTAAGGTATTTTATAGTACGTTTTGCTACAACACAATCATCATGAAACCATGGCTTCCTATGTTTCTTTTTTGTTGTCTGACACCTATTAACAGGACTTCTCCTTAGACTCGCTACATTTCTTAATACCTTTGAAAATTTACCATATTTTCTATCGACATACAAGAATCATCCATTACCCTTTCAAAGTTATTTATCAAACTGTCCTTATTTAATAAATTAATATTAACAATAAAGTTTTGTTTTGTTGCTCTATCCTATTTAAGACTCCTTGGTGGTTGTCTTCCAGAAATCATTGTCTTATGTTTCACAACTGCATGGATTTGCACCGATATTTTATTAAATGAGTGAACTTTTGCTCATTATATTTGTCAAATGGTGCCTTTTGATCAATCGTAATCTGTTAAAACTAGAATGTTCCTTTACCGGTGCTTGGTCAATGATAGCAACATAGTTGCTAGATTTTAAGCCGTGGCGAATATTTGTGACCTTTTGACCTCTGCCAACCTCATTATGAAACTGATTTCAATATAAATCATATACAGTCATAGACGGTACTATAAGCAACATTTTGAGTGGTCTATCACCAATCTACACTGATTCTATCAAAATCTACTTAATTAATTTACAATGAATGCATTTTTCATCGATTCTCTATGAATTGGCTATGCTGTCAGTTGTCATAGTAAATATATATATATATATATAGGCAGCAACAGCACTAAGTCAAATTTGTTTCAAAATATTTAATAGCTTACCTGTATAGTTTTGTTGAAGTAGTCGGCTAAGTCAGGGAGTTCAGGGATCGATCGATCCCAACATGAGCGAGGTGTGGGTGGAGCTTAGAGAGAATAAAACATGTTGTTGAATATTTTAAACATATTTGGATTGGAAGACATTGCCTTCCAGTTCAATTCTGTTCAAAATATTCGTCAGAAGTGTTCAAAATTGTAGTAAGTTAATAACTCAGGGCCATCGCTACACATACCCATTAGCCTCTTAGCCAAAGGTTTCAAAACTAAAAGAATTCGGAATTGACTAATAGAAATTTGAATTGGCTAGTACTATTGGCTAAACTCCTCTAGCCCTGCTCTGTAGACCTATCACAATGTGAGAATTATTGTTGAATATTTTGAAATTAATTTAACTTTAAGGCAGTATTAGCTTTCAGTCAAATTATGTTCAAGATATGCAACAGTTTTCTTACATGTATATGCAAGTTCTAAAGATGTACATCTATTTTGGTTCATACATGTAAGTGAAAACCTGAGATGGTTAAGACTTAAGACAGACACAATATTTACCATACATGTAGTCCTCAATATTAAATTTATTGTTCTTGATTAAGCAAATGAGAAATTGACTAAAGGAAACTCCATTTGGCTAAAAGATTGGTTACAAACAAAATTTTAGTAACAGCGGCCCTGAACTAGTATAGGTCTGTTTCAGAATTGGAAACACACTAACTTATTTATAAGCTGTAGTGTACATCAAATTACGTCAAACTATTACGTCACAGTTTATTGCATTATGGGACTTATCTCCTCCTTACATGTAGCAATGTCTGACATTTCTTGTTTTAAAGTTCTGTGAAATTACTAAAATCGTTTATAATTATGCTATTGTTTATATAAAGATCGCCATCATTTTAGCTCCCCTAGGTGCGCTTATACAATAGCGATGTCTCTTTTTGTTTTCTGTCAACAATTTTGGGATCCTAACTTTAGAGATTCATCACGTTCGTACATGTAGCACATGCAATAGAAATGTATATAAAGGAAGGGAAATGGGAACTAACAAATGATGTTTATTGTTATTTTCATACAATATTAAATAAACTGCCACCGGTAAAAATTGAAATGAATCGGAATTATTTGAGAAAAAGCATTTACTAAATCTAGGAGCGCTTAACTTGGAACCAATTAATGACGTCGCTAGTGCTTCGCACTCCGCCACGTATCGACTGTGTGTGCAGGTTTACCGCATACTCGATTACAACAAAAGCAAACCTGAATATGGTTTCGTAAGTGGTATGAATACTCTTCTCTATAGGCATAGATGTAGAGCGATTAACTTGCTACTGTTAGTTCACTATTGATCCTTTTAAAAACATTATATTTGAAAGTCACTGTTTCTGGTGGAAGCAACGAGTTTCAGTCAAAATGATTTCAAAATACACAAATTCTTTTAAGATTGGACAGTATTTTACCTGCAGGAAGTAGCGGCTAATCAGTTTAACGTGAATATAACTGAGATTATATGACTAGCTGTAGCAGGTATTATTTATTCGCTCGGCGTACACCAGAGTGCACTGCACCAGCTGCGTCACTTATTGGTTCCCACTAGAGTGACATAGATGGTATTTATTTGCCTTTTCTCAAATTATTCCTATTTATTTGTTTTTTACTGGTGGATATAGATTGATTATTATCTAAATCTATCATTCAAGAGCATTTGTTAATTCCCTGGCCCTTTCCTTTAGCAAAGAAATTTTACAATATTTTTCAGATGAGTGTTTTCTACCATACCTATCTAGCATGACTGAGGAGATCGCCACCATCCATGAGGATCCGAATGCTGAGATTACGTTGCTGAAACAACAGCTTCAGTCGACCCAAACTGAACTTGACTTTTTATCGAAGAAACTCGTGAATACTGAACAACTTTACGAGACAGCCATTAAGCAAATTGAAGAATTAACAACAAAACAGAGTGAACTTGACAATGTATCGAAGAATCTTGCGAAGGCTGAGCACCTTTGCGAGACAGCAACCAAGCAAATTGTGGAATTGAAGTCGAAGCAGACTGAATTTGACATTATATCAAAGAAACTTGTGAATACTGAGAAGCTTTACGAGGCAGCAGCCAAGCAAATAGAAGAACTCAAGTCGACTCAGGCCGAATTCGACGTTATAACGAAGAAACTTGTGAATACGGAACAACTTTATGAGGCCGCAACAAAATGTATCGAAGAATTATCATCGGCGCAAACCAACCCTGATAATGTTACATCAAAGAAACTTGTAAATCCTGAGCAACTTTGTGACATAGCCACAAAGCGAATTGAAGAATTGAAGTTGAAACAGAGCGAACCTAATGACGTTGTATCGAAGAAACTTAGCGAAGCTGAAGAACTTTATGAGATAGCAAGAAAGCGCGTTGAAGAATTATTAACTGTAAATGAAAAGTTGAGCCAGGAACTGCACGAGTATAAGGTTAAAGCCAGCGGAGGTGTTGACCGTGCGGTACAGGTAGACAGGGCGGAATTTACTTCACGAAGGTCAGCGGTTTCTATATGTAAGTTTGATTTGTCATTTTATCTTTTGAGTCAATGTCATCGGATACGATTTGTCACTGAAGTATACATGTATGACGTCATAATCACTTACATGTACATCACATGCAGGCTGATGTCACAATCAAAATGCGTAATGAGTGATGTATCTACATGTATATGTAGATCCATCAGGAACATTTAAAAGTCTGTTATCTCTCTAACCGTCAAATTTGTTAAAAAAGATTTTCATAGAAAATGTCCATTTGCAGACCAAGAGAAAACTATTTTTTTTAATTTACCACTGGAATGACTGGCTTGGTTATCGAGCCAGTCATTCCAGTGGTAAATTTTCCAAAATAGTCTTCTCTTGGTCTGCAAATGGACATTTCTCAAGACCACTGCAGAAGTCGTTTTGGCTGATATTAAGTGTTAACGGGTTATGTGGGCAAATTGTATTTTGCTGCCAGCACCTGCATGGCAGTTAAATTAGTTTCAAAATAATCAACAGCTTAAGCGTATAGTTACCTCGATATTGGAATTCATGGTTTTCATGTTTACCTGAAAGCAGTTTAGCAGCTCACTTGCGTGTACATGTAGCATTAAATTGAATGTTTAGGCTGACATGCCTGAGTCCATAGTGCAAATGTGAGAAAAGACTGGACGCACAGGGCTTTAGATTACACCTTAGCTGTGACTTTACAAGTCATGCCCAAATGAAATCCGCCCATATTAGTGAGCCCAAATTAAAATCCTACTGGCCGCTATGAACACTAATTAACTGAGTTACAGTCGTCTAAATACTCAGAGATGGATCCTGTGGCATTTTATGGCCATTCAGACGTCTTATAGTACTATGGAAACTAAAATGGCTCAAAATCAATCTATCAGATTTCAAGATTGTATAGTTTCTAGGAGCATTGATGGATCCCGGACAAGATAGGTGGTGTGCCCATATGATGTAAATCTAAAGCCCTGACGCATGTACATGTATGTGCGCCATTGTACTGTAGGAGCCAAATCATAAAAATCTATGAGCAAATTGAAATTTTCTTAACCAAATTGTCCAATTGACCCTTTATCCCTCGAATTTGTTCAAGAAAATTGAAATTTTCTCATAAAAATGTCCATTTGCATACCAACAGAAGGCTATTTTTGAAAATTTACTACTGGAATGACTGGCTCGGTTATCGAATGGATAAGTTTGAATGGGTAAACAGGTTAGAATGACTGAAAAGAGTGTATAAACCCTGTTTCAAGCCAATAAAAATTACCTTAAATATATGTAAGACATTTTGTGCTAAGGGTTTTGAAAAATATGGAAAATTGAAATTTTGTGATCCACAGTGTTGCATATAAAATATATATATACATGTATATACAGTAATGTACATAATTTTCAAAATTTCCTGATCTCGACTAGTTAACCCTTTAAAACTCATATCAGCCAAAAACGGCTTCTGCAGAGGTCTTGAGAAATGCCCATTTGCAGGCCAAGAGAAGTCTATTTTTGAAGATTTACCACTGCAATGACTGGTTCGATAACTGAGCCAGTCATTCCAATGTTAAAATGTTCATAAATAGTCTTCATGTTCTGCAAATGAGCATTTTCTATGAGAAAACTGAAATTTTATTGAACTTAGGCAGCAACAGCACCAGTGAAATTAGTTTCAAAATATTCAACATCTTACCTGTCTTGTTTTTTGTAAATTAATAGTCAGGGTGTACAGAGATCGATCGATCCCAACGCGAGCGAGGTGTGGGTGGAGCTTACATGAGCTAGAGATGGGCAGGGCATAGCTAAAACCGGAAAGGCCCATTGAATGGAATTTCATTCTGCAGAAGGTGGTTACATGTACATGTCTGTATGAATCCTGTGAAGGGGGCTTCAACAACTTTCTTAGAAATACATTGTTATATACTGCTGTACATGACACTCATTTGTCCTAGCAGCTGAACCTGTTGTTGGTGAAGCCAGTTCCAGTTCTGAGCAAGTGATTGTCTCACCATGGGCAGATGTAAAACATGGGGCGGATTCTGCAGCGGTGGACGCTACTCCTCCCAAGGTGGGTGAGGGTACGAGTGAGGGTACGAGTGAGGGTACGAGTGAGGGTACGTGGATGTTGTGTGCTTAGGCTTTAACCAGTCGGGCTTTAACCCTTTAACACTCATATCAGCCATAAACGGCTTCTGTAGTGGTCTTAAGAAATGTCAATTTGTAGACCAAGACTATTTTTGAAAATTTACCACTGGAATGACTGGCTCAATAGCCGAGCCAGTCATTTCAGTGCTAAGCTTTCAAAAATAATCTTATCTTGGTCTGCAAATTGACATTTTCTTTGAAAAAAATTGAAATTTTCTTGAACAAATTCAAGGCGTAAAGGCTTAATCTGATTTAAACCTGGACCACAATTCTTTATTCATCATGATGTTGTCGATATCTAAATGAAACTATCAGACAATGTCGACAATTTTATAAGTGCCCCCCCCCCGCCCGAAATGTGGGTGGGTGGTGGCAGTGAACAATATAGCCATCTGTTTTTCTATGTGACTAATCATTTCTTGACAACACAAATACATGTACATGTATCTTACAGTTTAGTTGGGATTCCTGTGACAGTTTGTAAATGTTGCTGCAGCCATTACAACCGCATGATATGCCGTAGATGCCATTTTTGGTAAACTGCCCATATTTTTACAGAGTTATCTCCCCTAAAAGACTTGTTTGTATCATGTCTTGAAGCGCTTTGAGCATACATTGTAAAAAAGTAGACTTAACACTTTAAAGTGAATCACCAGACCCTCTATACTACTGTGTATAAAATGAATCTACAGACCATAACGTTTTCAAAAATATAATTGTAAGATCTGTGCTCAAATTAGAATTATATATCTTCGTTATTTAAACATGTGGTACATGGGTTAAATTTCTATTCCCGGATGAGGCGTATGACGTCATAAGTTGAACGTTTTTCTCGCTGTCATCCAACGCTATCGCAATAAAATTGCGAATTGCGTTTTTATAAGGGGATTTTCTTCAGCGGTTTTAGGAATCTATAAACTATATTTGCGGAAATGTTGAGGAATATATACTAAGAGTCCTTTGTCTGATTTCTCTGGTGGTGCCAATTTTGACATGAAGTTTTGATCTTGAGATAAATGAATGACGCGATAGTATAGGCAATTCAATATAATTGCCACCATTGAATCAACACTCTCACTGGGGCTACGGCAGATAATGTTATTAAAGTTTCATCTATTAATATGAGAGTTTAAATAGTTTGTACATACATCCAGTCCATCTTTAGGTACTTATGTTTTCATACTAGCCTCAAAACTTCCTGAGATTTTGTAATGTTAATGTAATTGGCAGGTATCTTCATAGAAAATGGCCATCTTACTGTTCGGCAATTAATGTGTGAAAATAACAAATACATTCCATAAATTTGCGATAGTGTGATACACGTCTTAATCTCTTCAATCTGTACATATATAAATGATGTCGATAGCATTATCACCGATAGAGATATCACCATCCAAATGCATGCACTCATGTCTTCAGAGTGGCGTTATTATGGTTCTTGTCGGATGGGATTCAACCTATGACGTCATAGGTTTAATAACTCGCAGAAAATTATAGTAACATAGCGTTTTTTAACACCATTTTACTCGGATTTATGTATAAATGTCGGGGGATAAGCTTTACACAGTAGCTTAAATGTGGGATCTACAATAGAACTGCATATTTTATGCAAACGATGGTGACCCTTCTTGTGTTCCCCTTTAATGACAAAACCGGCCCAAACAGTAGTCTTGAGAAATGTCCATTGGCAGGCCAAATAGACTATTTTTGAAAATTGACCGCTGGAATGACTGGCTCGGTAACTGAGCCATTCCGCTAGATTGCTTAAAAATACCTAGGTACTGTAGATATTCGACTCAGGATACTGCGTCGCAAGTAAGGTGTAATCAAAACACCTCGTAGGCCTGCAATCCTATACAAGTTTATATTATATACCAACTAAAGAATTTTTATGGAACTGGCGGGATTGTGTTGGATCTTTTGTGTAGCCTTATTGCGACCATACATGTTTTGTTTTCTATAATTTTTATCATATCTGATTTAAATCTATTTCAGTAGACATGCTTGGGTATAATGTAGGAGAATTTACCACTTTAATGTCCAAGCCGGCCAAAACCAGCCATGGTGATCTTGAGGAATGTCCATTTGCAAGCGAAGAGAAGGCTACTTTTGAAAATTTATCACTGGATTGACTGGCTCGATAACTGAGCCAGTCATTCCAGTGGTAAATTTCCAAAAATCGCCTTCTCTTGGCCTGCAAATGAACATTTGATAAACAAATATTTCGATTTGACTAAATCTGAACATTACAGCAGTAAATGGGTAAGAAACCCTTTCCCTGCAGGCCTTTAGAAATATGACAGATTTGACATTTTATGATGTCAGTTTGGATAAAATATATAGAAAGTTGAAATACATGTATCTTCCTAACGTTTGTTTCAACTAACACGTAACTGGTACTAAGGCCAGACTAATTTAATGTTTTGTTTTATGGAAATTCCCACCCAAAACACACAATCGGAGGTGGGGAAAAGATTTTAAAAGTGCACAATTTGAAGCTCAGAAGATTTAAGTTATTACAGTATTAATCCTTCCATCATGTTAATTGTCAGGATTGATCAAGAAAATTCAAATTGGTTTGTTGGTAAGTGCCAGCCATGCCAGTGGTAAATTTTCAAAAATAGTCTCTTGATCAGAAAATGGAGTGTTTTCATGACCATTGCAAAGCCATTTTCAACGGCTTGACAGTTAAAGGGTTAACAAAAGCAACGGAGAACACAGAGTTACAGAAAATTCTGAGGAATTCCGAGTGATAAGGATTTGGCTGCGAAAAGTTGCTAAATGGAAAGAATGTTGAAAATATTGCCTTCAAATTCCAGCATTATTTGTTTTCCTAAGATACATGTTAGATAATTAATTTAGGAGGCTATGTAAAACAAAAGAATAACTTGGTATGGCCTAAGCTAGTGTGATACATGTATGTACGTTTTATGCGAGTTGGCAACAGGCTTCAAGTCCTCGGTGTATCGAATAGTCACTAGTTAGCTGACAGCACGATCAGAACGACCTAACTCCATCACTTTGGCGGAAAAGTCTGCCACAAAAGTGTACAACTTGTACATCATCTTTAGTGGTCATGCCGGCCAAAATCAGCCTCTTATGGTCTTGTGGAATGTTCATTTACAGGCCAAGAGAAGACAATTTTTGAAAATTCACCACTGGAATTCCGGTGATAGGGTTTCAAAAATTGTAATCTCTTGAGCAGTAAATAGACATTTATTAGGCAAAATTTTCATTTTCCTGACCAAGTTTGACCATTAAAGGTTTAATAAACGTTTGGTTGACTTTTTCGAAACTAATTTGACTAACTATGAGCAGTTGTTGTCAAAATATTCAACAGCTGACATGTACTTATATTTACCTATGCACATGTAGTTACCTTGAAATTAAGATTCTGGGTAATCAAGTTTTAAGGTGTCAAATCATTTCCAACACATAAACATGTCAAACATGGATGCAGCTTAGCGACAAATGTACATCTAGTTAGAAATAGATCCTTCTATTGATGAGTATTTCTCCAATAAATTTGTCAAAATCTTCAACTAGAGCACTGGGACATTTTCAAATATGCCACACTTTAAATGCAGGTAATTTCTCAGTCCATTAACCCTTTCACCAATGAATTCCCCATATTTCATTTTAAAAACAAGCATACAGCTGTTGCTGCAACGTCTTCCAGTCAAATTAATTTCAAAATATTCAACAAAATAAGTTTTATATCATAAAGAATTTACTCTTTCAGGGATTTGTCGGTGAAAGCGTTAAGATTGTAATACAATTTAGTAAACATTTGTTTCACCTTTTCAACGCCATCATGTCTATCACATTGCGTATTTATGATGTACATATACACACAGTACATGTAAAATGAACAAGTTTTGTTTCTGTTAGAAATTTAATATTACATCTACTTACATTATTAGGTGAACTCTGCAGTAATGGCGCTCAATTGAATTATGTTCAGAATATTCAAATGCTGTCACATGCATGGCTTTTGAAATGCTGACTGATTTCAGTGTTAGATATTGGTTTACCCCATTGATGTCCAGGCCGGCCCAAACAGACTTTTGCAAAGGAGGATTCCAGTTTATCCGTCAATCATATGATATCATAGCCAACTATGTGATGTGTAGGATGACATCATAATCAGTTGCGTTATGAATGACGTAGATAAGGTCCTTGCAAATGCTTATTTGATGATGGACTAAGTGTTGTTGTATGAATTGTATGTGTTTGCTATTTAATTATAAACATGCTGTTTCAAAATATTCAACAGCTTACCTGAATAGTTTTCTGGAAATTGATAGTCTGGGAGTTCAGGCATCTATCGTTCTCCTTCGATCAATGCTTACCATTATATTACTCTTTGATAATACAAGCTACAGTGGCTAGCTAGCTGCTCCATGAATCTAGATTTAGAAAGCTTTACCGGCTCCTGGAACCGGTTACCCGGTTCCCAACAAACGGGTACCCATCTACCAGTGAGGCTCATTCTTGTTTGCATAGCAACAAGAGCTATACATGCTTTTTGCATTTGGAAATTTCTTTTCGCTTCACAGAATATTGGATTAACCATGGAAGGAGCATCTGAATCTCAGGTTGTATTCTTTCATGTTATTCTCTAGCTGTATGAAGACTTAGGTCTCTAAAATTTCCCCTGTGTCGCATGTCCCAATTTCTGACCCCAAATCTGGGACGTGTTGTGACAACGAAATATGCTAGATAGATCGCCTCCTTTTAAATCCCAATGGTGAAATTGGAAGTTGGCTATATGGTTTTTAACACTAAAATCGGCTGACGTCGTTCTCCGTATTATCCGAGCGGGTGATGTCACACCCGTGTTGTTTCTCGGATTTTTTATTGTGAAGAAAATGTTTCATTAATTCGCGCATCTTATTCTTGGTGCTGCATACTAGAATTATGTCAAGTTTTGCGTGGTAATCACGATCTGTTTGCATTGATCGATGGTTTCAAAATTCTTGATTTAAGATGTGTGTTCTGCGGTCTTACCGTGTTCTACAGCAGTTTGTTTATGCATTTTGTTGTTTTCTTCACGTATTGTTTTGGCCTTGTTTGAGAGTATAATTTGAAATTTATTCTTAAATATACTGCGAATGCTATTCGATATGCTTCCTGGTTCCATGTGATACATCGTCAGGATCAGTATATGGGTGTATTAATGTACGCTATCGTTCTTGTCACCAGATTATGCAATCTTTGTTGTAACATTGCGGGCTTAGGGTGCTGGAGGGTTAACATTTAATTTATGGTCAAAATATTTGAAAATTATTTATCTGCCATCCATTCCTGTTTCGTTCCGCTTGCTTATTTTAGGTTTTGTGCTTATATTTAGGCCACGCCTACCCCGCCATCTTGTTCTGAATGCCATAAGTTTGTGAAAGTCGCCTACAAAGACCATGTCTGTTTTCAATGTTCTTCCTGTAACGTTGATAATAGGTGTAATGTTTGTTCAGTGTGACCGATCGAGGTGTTGGTTGAGTTCCTTTCCCAGAAGGACTTGACCAGGTCTGATAAGGGGGGGTCAGGCGGTACGAAAAGAAATCATGGAGCGTCCGTTTCGGCCCCTGGGGACGCTCCACCTCTGCAGTCAGAGGTTTCGGAGATGGCACCTCCGGCATGGTTCGGGCCACTATGCAAGATTATTGGTTTACGGAATTGCTGGATGCTATTTATAGCAAGCAACTCTTCACCAAGAGCCAGCTCCCTGCGGCCTCCAGGGAGGTGCGGGCAAGGTGCCATATTCCCAGAGGGGAGTATGACAGATACGGTGTGGTTCCAGCAGTCACTGAGGATGACCGCTGGGTGCTTGGGGTTCAGAGTGCTGGAGCGGGTGGTCCCGCTCCGGCGCTTGTGGACAGATCTCAAGCGCACCATGAAGAAGTTCTGTCCCTATGCGATGAGGGAGTGAGGGCAGCAATGAGTGCTGTTAATCACTCCTATTACCTACTTAAGTCGGTGTGGGCTGAAGCTGGGACAAGCCACCCTGTGCCACCTGTGGCGCTGTCTTGTGTCAATGAAGGCCTGGTGCTGTTGATGGATGCTTTGGCCAGGGTGCAAGTGCGAGTTGCAAAATCCAGGAGGCAGATGGTCCTTGACCATATGCGTCCAGCTACGGCCGTCAGGGGGCGTTTGCTTGGAATGCCCCTGAATGGCTCTAGCATCTTTGGTGGCCAAGCGCGGGCCATCTTAGAGGATACTGCTAACATGGTTAATCTACAGTTAGAACTAGTGCGACAGGCGCACACACTAGGGGCTGTGGCTAAACCGTTAGTTGTACAACCATCCTCCAAGAAACAGAAGAAGCACAAGAGCAAGGCGAAAGCCAAGACAGTTTCTTCTGCTATTGCTGGGCCTTCGCAACCGCCTGCGGCTAAGAAGGCGAGGAAGGTTGTGGAGGCTCCTGCCCACCCCAGTGTTGCTCCTGATCACCCTAGAGGCGGGAAAGGGAAGGGTAAGTCCACCAAGGGTGGAAAGAATGGAGCTGATCGTACCTGAGGGTATGGTAGCTCCCTTCGTATCTGGCTGGACCGCGCCTGTGCGCCAGGAACAGCGGTGCCAGTTAGACCAGTCAAGCCAAGACCAAAATGGTTCTCTCTCGTTAAGAGAGGGGATGGGGAGTGGATTGCGAGCCAGACACCCGCATTAGGCATCAATGCGTGTATAGTGGGTGGAAGGCTCATGTGTTTCGTCGAGGCTTGGCGAGATGTGACATCAGACAGTCTGGTCCTGGGATGGATATCCCAGGGGTACATGTCAGAGTGGTGGGATTTTCCACCACAAAACCTGTCTTTGGCACCTGTCTGTACTCCCGTACCAAGGGAGCCAGACAAGTTAGAAGCCATTCAAAACGAAGTGTTAGGTTTGCTTCTGAAGGGAGCAATAAAACCAGCAAACCAGAACACTCCAGGCTTCTATTGAAACATGTTCCTTGTCCCCATGAGCACAGGGGGGTGGGGTGGGGGGGGGTGGAGACCCGTACTCAATCTCAGGCCATTGAATTGGGTTATCCATACGCCTCGGTTTCAAATGGAAACTCTGAGGTCGGTAATGGCAGGATTGAGGAAAGGAATGTGGTGTGTGTCAATCGATCTGAAAGATGCATATTTCCACATTCCAATGAACAGGGGTTGTCACAGGTTTCTGAGATTAATGTTTCCGAATCAGGTATGGGAGTTTGTAGTCCTCCCATTCGGCCTGTTGACAGCCACAAGGGTTTTCACCAGAGAGGAGAAAACCAGGTTTTGGGCACATGGACTCTCCAAATGAGTCAGCTGCATATCAATCTGTTGGAAATGATGGCAGTGGAACTGGTATTGGAAAAGTTTCTTCCAAAAGTCAGGGGCAAGGTGATATTGATACGGTCGGACAATTCGGCAGTAGTATCATACATATATCGCCAAGGCGGGACCAAGTCACCCACACTGTGTATGAAGGTGTAGCACTTGATTCAATGGTGCATGAATTACTCAGTTGTTTTGAAAGCAGCTCACATTCCTGGGCGATTGAACGTTCTGGCGGTTGCTTTGTCTCGCAGACAGAGGATTCTGCCAACAGAACGGTCTCTCAACCCTCCAGTTCTTCAAAAGATTTTCGAGCATTGGGGCAAACCAAACGTGGACTTGTTCGCAACAAAGGAAAATGCTCAAATCATGACTTATATCTCGCCGATTCCAGATCCAAATGCCGTCGATACAGATGCTCTGGCGATAAGCTGGAGAGGGATGCACGCTTACGCATATCCGTCCACCATTCTTCTGCCAAAGGTTTTGGTGAAGATCATGGAGGAACCATGCCTGGTCCTGCTAATAGCGCCATTTTGGCCCAGCAGGGCGTGGTTCACGGATCTTCTGGATCTGCTGATGGACAATCTAGTGCAGTTGCCCGAGGTTCCAAACATAATCTCCCAGGCCAAGTGTCGCTTCCTACACGAGCGGCCTGAAATGTTCAAATTGACTGCGTGGAGGTTATCAAACAACGTTCTGCGTTGGAAGGCTTTTCTCAACAGGCTGTGAGCTTCATCGCAGCCACGAGGAGGAGGTCAGCCTTCAAGTCATATAACCACAAAGTTAACAAATTTGCAGACTGGTGTGAAGGAAATGGTATTGATACCATTCAATCCACTATTCAGCAAATAGCAGACTTTCTCTGTGAGCTGTTCTATTCAGGACCAGTGGCTCCTGTCACAATTGCGGGAGACAAGTCAGCTTTGGCATCAGTTATCCCATGTCTAGCCATATAGTGATAGTCCAGAGGTGGCCCAGTTGAATGTGATTGTGAAGGGAATGAGCAATCTCTGACCGAGACAACCGGTGGTCATTCCAGCCTGGAGTCTATCTTTGGTGCTTAATGTACTGGTCAAGCACCCTTTCGAACCTTTGGGTTCAGCTAGTCTAAAGTATTTGACTCTAAAGGCAGTTTTTCTATTGGCAGCGTCCTCAGTGAGAAGGCGCAGTGTGATCCAGAGGGACTGACTTATTGTCTCCGGAGAGGGTCTGCGACTACTGCCAAGAGAAAGAGTTTACGTCAAAGAATCAATCTTTGAAATATCCCGGCAAACCGATCATTATACCAAAGCTAACTAGGTTTGATCATGATGCTAGTGTCTGGTGTCCAGTCCGTGTTTTGATTAAGTACAAAAAACGGACAGAATTTTTACGGTCAAGTGATAGACATCTGTGGATCTGCCATAAGAAGCCATATGGTGCCGCATCCATGGATTCTATCTCTCGTTGGGTAGTCAAATGCATTCAGACTACCCACGAGATTGCGACTGGGCACCAGGTGCAATGTGCTAGGACTCATCATGTTAGAGGAATAGCCGCCTCGACCGCCCTTTACAATGGTGTTCTGTTAGAAGACATCATGGCTGTTGCACAATGGCACTGTGAGTCCTCTTTCACGGATTACTATATGAGGGACATGTTAGACTCCGCCAATCCACTCGCTTTAGCTGTTTTGGAATAATAGTCTAGTGGCCACACTGTCCATCTCCCTTTTGATAACTTTGAAAAGCAAATGTAGTAAGAACAAACATGGTCAAGCGAGAGGGGTACAACCATGAGTGTGTCGTATGGTCGAAAATGTGTTGGTTGATGGCTCCACCTCTGAAATCCAATATTCATAAGGTAATTCAAGTTTTACAGTTTTTTGTATCATGTTTATATATCATGATCATTCATCTTATATATTCATGCTCATTCCCAGGCTAATATGTGCAAAGAGCAGTTAACCCTCTTCACATATTTGTGTTTTCAGGTGAGATGCATGTTTGTGAGTTCTCTCCCTTTTCTTAGGAGAAAAGGGGGGGGGGGAGTGGTGATGCAAATGTGATTTGGTCCCTAAACTTGTCGACCCTTTTAGGTCTCCGTATGTCAAGTTTAAGTTTAAGATCTTTCTCCAGGGGCAAAAGAAGCTATGTATGGCTTGCCCCTTCCAAACAGGTTACCGACTAAGTAATATAATGGTAAGTATTGATTGAAGGAGAATGAAGGAAATTTCAATTTCCCTTTCTCCGAGATCTAACAATATTTACCATTATATTACGGACCCTGCCTCCCAGCCCCACGGAAGGACGCCATAGGTATTCTCTTGGTTGCTGGCTATGCAAACAATATGAGCCTCACTGGCAGACGGGTACCCGTTTGTTGGGAACCGGGTACCCGTTTCCAGGAGCCGGTAAAGCTTTCTAAATCTAGATTCCTAGAGTAGCTTGTATTATCAAAGAGTAATATAATGGTACATGTAAGTATTGTTAGATCTTGGAGAAAGGGAAATTGAAATTTCCTTCAATCCCAACGTGTGCGAAATGTGGGTGGAGCTCAGCTAGAGATGGGCGGGGCATAGCTAAAACTGGATTCCTCCATTGTACTCAAAAATGCCCATTTATGCTTCTGACCGAGAGGTGTATTTTTGAAATTTTACCACTGGAATTACGGGCTGAATAAGCGAGCCAGTCATTGCAGTGGTATATTTTCAGAAAAACGCAAAATTTTGCTGACAAATCTGGGTCTTTAACACTTGAATTTTTTCAAGAAAATTTTAATTTTCTCATAGAAAATAGCCATTTCCAGACCCAAGAGAATATTATTTTTGAAAATTTATCACTGGAATGACTGGCTTGGTTATCGAGCCAGCCATTCCAGTGATAAATTTTCAAAAATAGTCTTCTCTTGGTCTGGAAATGGACATTTATTAAGACCACCACTGAGGCCGTTTTTGGCTGATATGAGTGGCAAAGGGTTAAAGGATTGATGAATCTTTTTCAGAGCATAGCGGAGAGTTTGAAGGAGACAGCTGAGGCAGCAATACAGCAGAGCGGCTTTGTGTTTGATGAGAGTACAGGACTGTATTACGATTACGGCACAGGATATTATTATAATCATGTAGGTATATCGATGCCATATATCTGTATTGTACAGAATGATATACATTTCAGGTCAGAATTAACTTTAAATGTTTCCCTAACAAAATAAAACATACATGTACCGTTTGATCAAGGACTTCCAATCCAATTATTGTATGTTCAAAATATTCAATAGAACATTTCTTTCATCATGTTCAAAATTGTACTACATGCAAGTAACATGTTTGTGTTTTTGTCATGGAAATTATAGTAACTTATTTATGAGCTGTACTGTATTTGTCTGTGTTGTACGGATATACATTGTACATCTACACGTGTACTCATGAAAACTGGACCACGAAACATGTTCTAACCCTTCTTTGGTCAAGCCACTTATAACCCACCTCTGCAGTGGGTTAATGGAATATCCATTTGTAGTCGAACAGAAGACCATTTTTGAAAATTTACCACTGGAATGCCTGGAGAATTAAAGTACATGTATTTAGATTTCTTTTGACTAAATTTGACCACTTAATGATTAATGCTTTAATGAGGAAATTTGTTCAAGAAAATACAAATATTTCCTCATTGAATGTCTATTTTCAGGCCAAGAGAAGAGTACATGTAAATGTCATTTTTGAAAATTTACCATAGGAATGACTGGCTCGGTTACTAGTGGTAAATTCTTTTTAAATAGTCTTCTCATGGCTTGAAAATGAATGTTCCTCAAGACCACTGCAGAGCCTGTTTGTGACCAGCTTGACCATTAAATGGTTAAGAGACATTCGTGTGGACTTGCTACGTACAGGTGTTATGAATATTATCTCATAATTATACATGTGTACATGAAACCTGGAGTGAGTTTAGAAAGGAAAATGTTTGGCCAACGTTTGTCTATTTATGTTCACTGTTTGTCGCAAACTATATTCGCCTTCCTGAACGAGTTGTCACACGTAACTTCAACGGGCATTCTTTTACGACGTCACGTGATAGTTACGAGGGTTAACTGTTTGTCAGATCCGGTGCATTATGTCATCATATTTATTACGTCATAATGAATATCGGGGTCTCAGAAACAATCCACAAGC
>CM067360.1:71428540-71524445 GCA_034401795.1 Chaetoderma sp. LZ-2023a | reverse complement strand
TTATGAGATAATATTCATAACACCTGTACGTAGCAAGTCCACACGAATGTCTCTTAACCATTTAATGGTCAAGCTGGTCACAAACAGGCTCTGCAGTGGTCTTGAGGAATATTCATTTTCAAGCCATGAGAAGACTATTTAAAAAGAATTTACCACTAGTAACCGAGCCAGTCATTCCTATGGTAAATTTTCAAAAATGACATTTACATGTACTCTTCTCTTGGCCTGAAAATAGACATTCAATGAGGAAATATTTGTATTTTCTTGAACAAATTTCCTCATTAAAGCATTAATCATTAAGTGGTCAAATTTAGTCAAAAGAAATCTAAATACATGTACTTTAATTCTCCAGGCATTCCAGTGGTAAATTTTCAAAAATGGTCTTCTGTTCGACTACAAATGGATATTCCATTAACCCACTGCAGAGGTGGGTTATAGGTGGCTTGACCAAAGAAGGGTTAGAACATGTTTCGTGGTCCAGTTTTCATGAGTACACGTGTAGATGTACAATGTATATCCGTACAACACAGACAAATACAGTACAGCTCATAAATAAGTTACTATAATTTCCATGACAAAAACACAAACATGTTACTTGCATGTAGTACAATTTTGAACATGATGAAAGAAATGTTCTATTGAATATTTTGAACATACAATAATTGGATTGGAAGTCCTTGATCAAACAGTACATGTATGTTTTATTTTGTTAGGGAAACATTTAAAGTTAATTCTGACCTGAAATGATATCTGTATTCTGTACAATACAGATATATGGCATCGATATACCTACATGATTATAATAATATCCTGTGCCGTAATCGTAATACAGTCCTGTACTCTCATCAAACACAAAGCCGCTCTGCTGTATTGCTGCCTCAGCTGTCTCCTTCAAACTCTCCGCTATGCTCTGAAAAAGATTCATCAATCCTTTAACCCTTTGCCACTCATATCAGCCAAAAACGGCCTCAGTGGTGGTTTTAATAAATGTCCATTTCCAGACCAAGAGAAGACTATTTTTGAAAATTTATCACTGGAATGGCTGGCTCGATAACCAAGCCAGTCATTCCAGTGATAAATTTTCAAGAATAATATTCCCATGGTTCTGTAAATGGCCATTTTCTATGAGAAAATAAAATCTTTCTTGAAAAATTCAAGTGTTAAAGGGTTACGGTAATGACCAAGATTTGTCAGCAAAATTTTGCGTTTTTCTGAAAATATACCACTACAATGACTGGCTCGCTTATTGAGCCAGTAATTCCAGTGGTAAAATTTCAAAAATACACTTCTCGGTCAGAAGCATAAATGGGCATTTTTGAGGACAATGGAGGAATCCAGTTTTAGCTATGCCCCGCCCATCTCTAGCTGAGCTCCAAGCACATTTCGCCCGCGTTGGGATTGAAGGAAATTTCAATTTCCCTTTCTCCGAGATCTAACAATACTTACAAAAATGTACATGTACCATTATATTACTCTTTGATAATACAAGCTAGCTACATGTACTCTAGGAATCTAGATTTAGAAAGCTTTATCGGCTCCTGGAAACGGGTACCCTGTTCCTAACAAATGGGTACCCGTCTGCCAGTGAGGCTCATATTGTTTGCATAGCCACCAAACAAGAGAATACCTATGGCTTCCCTCCGTGGGGCTGGGAGGCAGGGTCCGTAATATAATGGTATATATTATTAGATCTCGGAGAAAGGGAAATTGAAATTTCCTTCATTCTCCTTCGATCAATACTTACCATTATATTACTTAGTCGGTAACCTGCTGGGAAGGGCCAAGCCATACATAGCTTCTTTTGCCCCTGGAGAAAGATCTTAGACTTAAACTTGACATACGGAGACCTAAAAGGACTGACAGGTTTAGGGACCAAATCACATTCGCATCACTGCTCCCCCCCCTTTTTCTCCTAAGAAAAGGGAGAGAACTCACGAACATGCATCTCCCCTGAAGACACAAATATGCGAAGAGGGTTAACTGCTCTTTGCACATATTAGCCTGGGAATGAGCATGAATATATAAGATGAATGATCATGATATATAAACATGATACAAAAAACTGTGAAACTTGGATTACCTCATGAATATTGGATTTCAGAGGTGGAGCCATCAACCAACACATTTTCGACCATACGTGAGACTCATGGTTGTACCCCTCTCGCTTGACCATGTTTGTTCTTACTACATTTGCTTTTCAAAGTTATCAAAAGGGAGATGAACAGTGTGGCCGTTAGACTATTGTTTCAAAACAGCTAAAGCGAGTGGATTGGCGGAGTCTGACATGTCCCTCATATAGTAATCCGTGAAAGCGGACTCAACAGTGCCATTGTGCAACAGCCATGATGTCTTCTAACAGAACACCATTGTAAAGGGCGGTCGAGGCGACGATTCCTCTAACATCATGAGTCCTAGCACATTGCACCTGGTGCCCAGTCGCAACCTCATGGGTAGTCTGAATGCATTCGACTACCCAACGAGAGATAGAATCCATGGATGCAGTGCCATATGGCTTCTTATGGCAGATCCACAGATGTCTATCATTTGACCGTAAAAATTCTGTCCGTTTTTTGTACTTAGTCAAAACACGGACTGGACACCAGACACTAGCATCACGATCAAACCTAGTTAGCTTTGGTATAATGATCGGTTTGCTGGGATATTTCAAAGATTGATTCTTTGACGTAAACTCTTGCTCTTGGCAGTAGTCGCAGACCCTCTCCGGAGACAATAAATTGGCAACTCTCTGCTGAAAGCGCATGAAGCTGCCAATAGAAAAACTGCCTTTAGAGTCAAATACTTTAGACTAGCTGAACCCAAAGGTTCGAAAGGGTGCTTGACCAGTACATTAAGAACCAAAGATAGACTCCATGCTGGAATGACTACCGGTTGTCTCGGTCGGAGATTGCTCATTCCCTTCACCATCACATTCAACTGGGCCACCTCTAGACTATCACTATATGGCTAGACATGGGATAAATGATGCCAAAGCTGACTTGTACATGTATCCATCAATTGTGACAGGAGTCAGTCATGAATAGAACAGCTCACAGAGAGTCTGCTATTTGCTGAATAGTGGATTGAATGGTATCAATACCCTTTCCTTCACACCACTCTGGAAATTTGTTAACATTGTGATTATATGACTTGAAGGTTGACCTCCTTCTCGCGGCTGCGATGAAGCTCGCAGCCTGTTGAGAAAAGCCTTCCAACGCAGAACGTTGTTTGATAACCTCCACGCAGTCAATTTGAACATTTCGGGCCGCTCGTGTGGGAAGCAACACTTGGCCTGGGAGATTATGTTTGGAATCTCGGGCAACTGCACTGGATTGTCCATCAGCAGATCCAGAAGATCCGTGAACCACGCCCTGCTGGGCCAAAATGGCGCTATTAGCAGGAACATCCACGGTTCCTCCATGAACTTCACCAAAACCTTTGGCAGAAGAATGGTGGATGGATACACGTAAGCATGCATCCCTCTCCAGCTTATCGCTTGAGCATCTGTATCGACGGCATTTGGATCTGGAATCGGCGAGACATAAGTCATGATTTGAGCATTTTCCTTTGTTGCGAACAAGTCCACGTTTGGTTTGCCCCAATGCTCGAAAATCCTTTGAAGAACTGGGGGGTTGAGAGACCATTCTGTCAGCAGAATCCTCTGTCTGCGAGATAAAGTATCCGCCAGAACGTTCAATCGCCCAGGAATGTGAGCTGCTTTCAAAACAACTGAGTAATTCATGCACCATTGAATCAAGTGCCACACCTTCATACACAGTGTGGGTGACTTGGTTCCGCCTTGGCGATTTATGTATGATACTACTGTCGAATTGTCCGACCGTATCAATATCACCTTGCTCCTGACCTTTGGAAGAAATTTTCCAATGCCAGTTCCACTGCCATCATTTCCAACAGATCGATATGCAGCTGACTCTTTTGGAGAGTCCATGTGCCCAAAACCTGGTTTTCTCCCATGCAGGCCCCCAACCCACCCCTCCAGCGATGCATCCGTGTACACGAACAGCTGGGGGTGGGGTAGGTGCAGCGAAATTCCTACTCAGAGATTCTGATGCTTCTTCCACCATACAAGATGCGACATTATTGGCTCCAAAACTGGTACCAGCTTTGACAGGGGGTCTGTTCTCTATTTCCACAGAGACATCAGATACAACTGGATAGGTCTTCGCATCAGAGCAGCGTACAGGATTACCTGCTCCGTGGAGATCATCATGCCCAGCACCTGAAGAAACCGCCTCGCCTGAATGTGGTTTCCCAATTGAAAACTCTTGAGGATGGCTAACAGAGACACCACTCTGGGCTCTGAGGGGTAAACCCTGCCTTCCTCAAGATCGAATCGCATCCCCAAATAAACGAAGTGTTGAGTGGGTGTCAATTCAGATTTCTCCTTGTTGACTATCCAGCCTAGATCTGAAAGTAACTTTAGAGTCAGAGCAGTATCCACTCCTAACCTGGCTGGCGTGATAAGCCAATCGTCTATGTAGGTAGGTGTGAAGCATCACGTTCTCTTTTCTGAGAAACGCTGTCACCGCTAGGACCACTCTGGTGAAAACCCTTGGGGCTGTCAACAGGCCCGAATGGGAGGACTACAAACTCACATACCTGATTCTGAAACGTTAATCTCAGAAACGTGTGACAACCCCTTTGTTGTTCATTGGAATGTGGAAATATGCATCTTTCAGATCGATTGACACACACCACATTCCTTTCCTCAATCCTGCCATTACCGACCTCAGAGTTCCATTTGAAACCGAAGCGTATGGATAAACCAATTCAATGGCCTGAGATTGAGTACAGGTCTCCACCACCCCCCCACCCCCCCCACCCTGTGCATGGGGACAAGGAACATGTTTCAATAGAAGCCTGGAGTGTTCTGGTTTGCTGGTTTTATTGCTCCCTTCAGAAGCAAACCTGACACTTCGTTTTGAATGGCTTCTAACTTGTCTGGCTCCCTTGGTACAGGAGTCCAGACAGGTGCCAAAGACAGGTTTTGTGGTGGAAAATCCCACCTGTACCCCTGGAATATCAATCCCAGGACCAGACTGTCTGATGTCACACCTCGCCAAGCCTCGACGAAACGCATGAGCCTTCCACCCACTATAGAGGCATTGATGCCTAATGCGGGTGTCTGGTTCGCAATCCGCTCCCCAACCCCTCTCTTAATGAGAGAGAACCATTTTGGTCTTGGCTTGACTGGTCCAACGATCACCGCTGTTCCTGTCGCACAGGCGCAGTCCAGGCAGATATGAAGGGAGCTATCATACCCTCAGGTACGCTCAGCTCCCTTCTTTCCACCCTTGGTGGACTTACCCTTCCCCTTCCCGCCTCTAGGGCGATCAGGAGCAACACTGGGGTGGGCAGGAGCCTCCACAACCTTCCTCGCCTTCTTAGCTGCAGGCGGTTGCGAAGGCCCAGCAATAACAGAAGCTGGCTTGGCTTTCGCCTTGCTCTTGTGCTTCTTCTGTTTCTTGGAGGATGGTTGTACAGCTAACGGTTTAGCCACAGCCCCTAGCGCGTGCGCCTGTCGCACTAGTTCTAACTGTAGATTAACCACCCACCGATTCTGCGCTATGTTAGCAGTATCCTCTAAGATACTTGGGCGCTTGGCCACCAAAGATGCTAGAGCCACTCAGGGGCATTCCAAGCAAACGCTCCCTGACCGCCGTAGCTGGACGCATATGGTCAAGGACCATCTGCATGCAGGATTTTGTAACTCGTGCTTGCACCCTTGCCAAAGCGTCCAAAAGCACCAGGCCGTCATTGACACAAGACAGCGCCACAGGTGACACAGGGTGGCCTGTCCCAGCTTCAGCCCACACCGACTGAAGTAGGCGATAAGAGTGATTAACAGCACTCATTGCTGCCCTCACGCCCTCATCGCATAGGGACAGGACTTCTTCATGGTGCGCTTGAGATCTGTCCACAAGCGCCGGAGCGGGACCACCCGCTCCAGCACTCTGAATGCCAAGCACCCACCGGTCATCCTCAGTGACTGCTGGAACCACACCGTATCTGTCATACTCCCCTCTGGGAATATGGCACCTTGCCCGCACCTCCATAGAGGCTGCAGGGAGCTGGCTCTTGGTTAACAGTTGCTTGCTATAAATAGCATCCAGCAATTCCTTAAACCATGGATCCAGCACAATGGACTGATTCCGAGCCGTGGGCAAGACCCCCATTCTAATCGACGCAACCGACAAACGGGGCATGTCCTCCTCGGCCGTGGCCAAAACCACAGATGGGTCCACCCTGGCTAGCCAAGCCAGAGCCTCGGACCAGTCCGTCTCCAAAGAAGACACCCCCATGAATACATCACCCGTTGACGTATTCACGGGTCTACCAGCAGCGGCCTCCCGGCTAGGAGCCACTGCTGGTAAGCCAGTAACACTGATACCGCACGGTTCCGCCACCACCCCATGAATCTCACTGATCTGTGGAGTAGGCCCGCACGGAAAACCATGTGGACCCGTAGCAGTTATGGAACCATGGCCATACACAGGCGCCAATGGCACCCCATGTGTGGCCGCTGGACCAGGCGAGATAGGCGTGTACCAAGCCTGGCCGGCAACACCCGTCACTGTGTCGGTTGGTGGCAAACCAACCAGCACTCGATGGGTGCCCGGTACCGGTGTGGCCTTAACCACGGGCGGAGCGACTGACCTGGCTTCCACCAAACCAGGCAGATGGAGGGTGGTTCTGTCCAGGATGGAATCAAACTCCATGCACTCCACCCGCAGGCCGCAACAGTCTCTCCCCCTTGGTCTCCTCATCTTCAGACCCCGAAGAATCATCACCAAATGAAGAAGCACTGGAGATGTCCTGGCGAATGGCTCCCATGCCCGACGGACCGGCCACCGCTACTGGACCACCCGGAGGTGGCCGCAGAGACAGTACCCATTAAGCCGGAGCCCGATGGGACCGTCAGGGAGCCATATGAGATGGCTCCCTCGGTAGCCAGTCCAGAACGCTGTCTAAGGACAGGGTCCATACCGGACATGGGAAGAACTGTCCTACAGCCTTAGGAATCAGGGATGACACCAGTGTGGGCAGCGTAGGCTTCTTGCATAGCGGGCCCGAACCATGCCAGAGGTGCCATCTCCGAAACCTCTGACTGCAGAGGTGGAGCGTCCCCAGGGGCCGAAACGGACGCGCCACGATTTCTTTTCGTACCGCCTGACCCCCCCTTATCAGACCTGGCCAAGTCCTTCTGGGAAAGGAACTCAACCAACACCTCAATCGGCCACACTGAGCAAACATTACACCTTTTATCAACGTTACAGGAAGAACATTGAAAACAGACATGGTCTTTGTACATGTAGGCAACTTTCACGAACTTATGGCATTCAAAACAAGATGGCGGGGTAGGCTTGGCCTAAATATAAGCACAAAGCCTAAAATAAGCAAGCGGAACGAAACAGGAATGGATGGCAGACAAATAATTTAAATTAAATGTTAACCCTCCAGCACCCCAAACCCGCAATGTTACAACAAAGATCGCATAACCTGGCGACAAGAACGATATCGGCCATTAATACACCCATATACTGATCCTGACGGATGTATCACACGGAACCAGTCCTGAACCATATCGAATAGCATTCGCAGTATATTTAAGAATAAATTTCAAATTATACTCTCAAACAAGGCCAAAACGATACATGAAGAAAACAACAAAATGCATAAACAAACTGCTGTAGAACACGGTAAAACCACAGAACACAAGAAATCAAGAATTTTGAAACCATCGATCAATGCAAACAGATCGTGATTACCACGCAAAACTTGACATATTTCTAAAGTTTTCTGGTACAAAAAGTATGCAGCACCAAGAATAAGATACGCGAATTAATGAAACATTTTCTTCACCATAAAAAATCCGAGAAACAATACGGGTGTGACATCACCCGCTCGGATAATACGGAGAACGACGTCAGCCGATTTTAGTGTTAAAAACCGTATAGCCAACATCCAATTTCATATTACTGCCGATCACCGTTGGGATTTAAAAGGAGGCGATCTATTTGGCATATTTCGTTGTCACAACACGTCCCAGATTCGGGGTCAGAAATTGTGACATGCGACACAGACAAAATTTTAGAGACCAAAGTCTCCATACAGCTAGAGAATAACATGAAAGAATACAACCCAAGATTCAGAAGCTCCTTCCATGGTTAATCCAATATTCCGTGAAGCGAAAAGAAATTTCCAAATGCAAAAAGCATGTATAGCTCTTGTTGCTATGCAAACAAGAATGAGCCTCACTGGTAGATGGGTACCCGTTTGTTGGGAACCGGGTAACCGGTTCCAGGAGCCGGTAAAGCTTTCTAAATCTAGATTCATGGAGCAGCTAGCTAGCCACTGTAGCTTGTATTATCAAAGAGTAATATAATGGTAAGCATTGATCGAAGGAGAATGATAGATGCCTGAACTCCCTGACTATCAATTTCCAGAAAACTATTCAGGTAAGCTGTTGAATATTTTGAAACAGCATGTTTATAATTAAATAGCAAACACATACAATTCATACAACAACACTTAGTCCATCATCAAATAAGCGTTCGCAAGGACCTTATCTACGTCATTCATAACGCAACTGATTATGATGTCATCCTACACATCATGTAGTTGGCTATGATATCATATGATTGTCGGATAAACTTGAATCCTCCTTTGCAAAAGTCTGTTTGGGCCGGCCTGAACATCAATGGGGTAAACCAATATCTAACACTGAAATCAGTCAGCATTTCAAAAGCCATGCACATGACAGCATTTGAATATTCTGAACATAATTCAATTGAGCGCCATTACTGCAGAGTTCACCTAATAATGTAAGTAGATGTAATATTAAATTTCTAACAGAAACAAAACTTGTTCATTTTACATGTACTGTGTGTATATGTACATCATAAATACACAATGTGATAGACATGATGGCGTTGAAAAGGTGAAACAAATGTTTACTAAATTGTATTACAATCTTAACGCTTTCACCGACAAATCCCTGAAAGAGTAAATTCTTTATGATATAAAACTTATTTTGTTTAATATTTTGAAATTAATTTGACTGGAAGACGTTGCAGCAACAGCTGTATGCTTGTTTTTAAAATGAAATATGGGGAATTCATTGGTGAAAGGGTTAATGGACTGAGAAATTACCTGCATTTAAAGTGTGGCATATTTGAAAATGTCCCAGTGCTCTAGTTGAAGATTTTGACAAATTTATTGGAGAAATACTCATCAATAGAAGGATCTATTTCTAACTAGATGTACATTTGTCGCTAAGCTGCATCCATGTTTGACATGTTTATGTGTTGGAAATGATTTGACACCTTAAAACTTGATTACCCAGAATCTTAATTTCAAGGTAACTACATGTGTATAGGTAAATATAAGTACATGTCAGCTGTTGAATATTTTGACAACAACTGTTCATAGTTAGTCAAATTAGTTTCGAAAAAGTCAACCAAATGTTTATTAAACCTTTAATGGTCAAATTTGGTCAGGAAAATGAAAATTTTGCCTAATAAATGTCTATTTACTGCTCAAGAGATTACGATTTTTGAAACCCTATCACCGGAATTCCAGTGGTGAATTTTCAAAAATTGTCTTCTCTTGGCCTGTAAATGGACACTCCACAAGACCATAAGAGGCTTTTGGCCGGCATGACCACTAAAGATGATGTACAAGTTTGTGGCAGACTTTTCCGCCAAAGTGATGGAGCTAGGTCATTCTGATCGTGCTGTCAGCTAACTAGTGACTATTCGATACACCGAGGACTTGAAGCCTGTTGCCAACTCGCATAAAATGTACATACATGTATCACACTAGCTTAGGCCATACCAAGTTATTCTTTTGTTTTACATAGCCTCCTAAATTAATTATCTAACATGTATCTTAGAAAAAAAAATAATGCTGGAATTTGAAGGCAATATTTTCAACATTCTTTCCATTTAGCAACTTTTCGCAGCCAAATCCTTATCACTCGGAATTCCTCAGAATTTTCTGTGACTGTTCTCTGTAGCTTTGTTAACCCTTTAACTGTCAAGTCGTTGAAAATGGCTTTGCAATGGTCATGAAAACAGTCCATTTTCTGATCAAGAGACTATTTTTGAAAATTTACCACTGGCATGGCTGGCACTTACCAAGAAACCAATTTGAATTTTCTTGATCAACCCTGACAATTAACATGATGGGAGGATTAATACTGCAATAACTTAAATCTTCTCAGCTTGAAATTGTGCATTATTTTAAAATCTTTTCCCCACCTCCGATTGTGTGTTTTGGGTGGGAATTTCCATAAAACAAAACATTAAATTGGTCTGGCCTTAGTACCAGTTAGGTGTTAGTTGAAACAAACGCTAGGAAGATACATGTAATTCAACTTTCCATATATTTTATCCAAACTGACATCATAAAATGTCAAATCTGTCATTTCTAAAGGCCTGCAGGGAAAGGGTTTCTTACCCATTTAATGTTCAGATTTGGTCAAATCGAAATATTTGTTTATCAAATGTTCATTTGCAGGCCAAGAGAAGGCGATTT
Source organism: Chaetoderma sp. LZ-2023a (assembly GCA_034401795.1). NCBI lineage: Eukaryota > Metazoa > Mollusca > Caudofoveata > Chaetodermatida > Chaetodermatidae > Chaetoderma > Chaetoderma sp. LZ-2023a. The sequence goes on along the minus strand of CM067360.1, from coordinate 71,513,888 downwards.
TTGGAAATTTACCACTGGAATGACTGGCTCAGTTATCGAGCCAGTCAATCCAGTGATAAATTTTCAAAAGTAGCCTTCTCCTCGCTTGCAAATGGACATTCCTCAAGATCACCATGGCTGGTTTTGGCCGGCTTGGACATTAAAGTGGTAAATTCTCCTACATTATACCCAAGCATGTCTACTGAAATAGATTTAAATCAGATATGATAAAAATTATAGAAAACAAAACATGTATGGTCGCAATAAGGCTACACAAAAGATCCAACACAATCCCGCCAGTTCCATAAAAATTCTTTAGTTGGTATATAATATAAACTTGTATAGGATTGCAGGCCTACGAGGTGTTTTGATTACACCTTACTTGCGACGCAGTATCCTGAGTCGAATATCTACAGTACCTAGGTATTTTTAAGCAATCTAGCGGAATGGCTCAGTTACCGAGCCAGTCATTCCAGCGGTCAATTTTCAAAAATAGTCTATTTGGCCTGCCAATGGACATTTCTCAAGACTACTGTTTGGGCCGGTTTTGTCATTAAAGGGGAACACAAGAAGGGTCACCATCGTTTGCATAAAATATGCAGTTCTATTGTAGATCCCACATTTAAGCTACTGTGTAAAGCTTATCCCCCGACATTTATACATAAATCCGAGTAAAATGGTGTTAAAAAACGCTATGTTACTATAATTTTCTGCGAGTTATTAAACCTATGACGTCATAGGTTGAATCCCATCCGACAAGAACCATAATAACGCCACTCTGAAGACATGAGTGCATGCATTTGGATGGTGATATCTCTATCGGTGATAATGCTATCGACATCATTTATATATGTACAGATTGAAGAGATTAAGACGTGTATCACACTATCGCAAATTTATGGAATGTATTTGTTATTTTCACACATTAATTGCCGAACCGTAAGATGGCCATTTTCTATGAAGATACCTGCCAATTACATTAACATTACAAAATCTCAGGAAGTTTTGAGGCTAGTATGAAAACATAAGTACCTAAAGATGGACTGGATGTATGTACAAACTATTTAAACTCTCATATTAATAGATGAAACTTTAATAACATTATCTGCCGTAGCCCCAGTGAGAGTGTTGATTCAATAGTGGCAATTATATTGAATTGCCTATACTATCGCGTCATTCATTTATCTCAAGATCAAAACTTCATGTCAAAATTGGCACCACCAGAGAAATCAGACAAAGGACTCTTAGTATATATTCCTCAACATTTCCGCAAATATAGTTTATAGATTCCTAAAACCGCTGAAGAAAATCCCCTTATAAAAACGCAATTCGCAATTTTATTGCGATAGCGTTGGATGACAGCGAGAAAAACGTTCAACTTATGACGTCATACGCCTCATCCGGGAATAGAAATTTAACCCATGTACCATATGTTTAAATAACGAAGATATATAATTCTAATTTGAGCACAGATCTTACAATTATATTTTTGAAAACGTTATGGTCTGTAGATTCATTTTATACACAGTAGTATAGAGGGTCTGGTGATTCACTTTAAAGTGTTAAGTCTACTTTTTTACAATGTATGCTCAAAGCGCTTCAAGACATGATACAAACAAGTCTTTTAGGGGAGATAACTCTGTAAAATATGGGCAGAGTTTACCAAAAATGGCATCTACGGCATATCATGCGGTTGTAATGGCTGCAGCAACATTTACAAACTGTCACAGGAATCCCAACTAAACTGTAAGATACATGTACATGTATTTGTGTTGTCAAGAAATGATTAGTCACATAGAAAGACAGATGGCTATATTGTTCACTGCCACCACCCACCCACATTTCGGGGGGGGGGGCACTTATAAAATTGTCGACATTGTCTGATAGTTTCATTTAGATATCGACAACATCATGATGAATTAAACGAAATCTAGGATTTCTTTTTTCACGAGAGAGTTGATACTTACCTCCCTAATACTTTTGATATTGCTAAATATTGGCTTTCACTCAATAAACACTCAGATTTAAAACAGTTAGGTGCCCCTACTGGGCAGGGAGTCAGAGCGTAGTCTGGCGGATGCCAGCCCCACCACCGCGCATGCGCAGACTAGCACTTCCTCTGACTAGATTATTGGCTGACACACATGCAACTATTAAGAGCCTGAAGACCGAGCCTCTGTGGGGTGGAGAGGCCGGGTCCGTATCTAGGGAGGTAAGTATCAACTCTCTCGTGAAAAAAGAAATCCTAGATTTCGTTTATTTCACTTCAAGAGTATACTTACCTCCCTAATACTTTTGATATTGCCAGAATTCGAAAGTGAATCTGGCGGGAGGGAGGCGAGGTCAAAAGACCAGCTCATCCCTATACGCTTTTCTGCGTTTAAGGCACTTAAACTTCTGAAACTGTAAGAAAAAACAGTCAGGATTTGACTAACCATCGGATAACACCACCGATGTATGAGAGATGACCGAATGTCATATGCGCTCCCCCCCCCTCCTTCCTGGGAGGAAGAGTCGACTGACCTCAATGTCCTATACGCTCTCTACGTACAAGTGCCATGTACTACAGGACAGAGACGAAAAAGCTCCATTTTCGTAACTCTCAACAATGAACCACACAAATACACAAACCATCACCATATTAATAACGGGTAATCGTGACAATACAATCAACAACGGACAACACATGAACAAGACTGACCTTGTTGAAATGGCTGCTGACATCATCTTCCCATTGGTAAAGACTGATGCAGGCCCAAAAAAGTGGGTGTTTCCATAAATTAATTGTGAAATATATAAGTAATGAGGAAAAACCTCCTCAAAAAATATAAACCGAGTTATTTTTTCAAAATCGACAAGGCGAGAGGATTAGAGGTGTCACGGAGATAATGGTCTGTAAAACTTGACTCACAGTGCCACTGAGCCACCGACATAATATCATCCACAGGGACCCCATTAAATAGGGCCGTGGATGTCACTACGCCGCGGACACTGTGAGCCTTGGCCACGTCAACCTGCTTCCCGGTGGCGGATTTATGGCAAAACTGAATGCATTCCACAATCCACCTGGAAATGGTGTCCTTAGAAGCCCTGCCATGGGGTTCAATATATGACAACCATAACGCTGACTGGTCGGTGCGCCACTCCGCCGTACGTTGTTTGTACCGGCGCAGCGCCCGGACGGGACACCATGCTTTAGAATTAGGATCATATCTAGTTAAAGCAGGCAAAATAATAGGTTGACCTGGATATTTCAACGACTGATTTTTAGCCAAGAAATTAATCCTAGGTAGCAGCTTAAGGCCTTCCCCTGAAACCACAAAACGGTCATCCTCGGCTGATAAGGCATGAATTTCACTCCTACGCCTAGCCGAGGCCGCAGCAATTAAAAACACAGTCTTCAGTGTTAATAGTTTCATAGAAATGGAACTAAGTGGTTCAAAAGGCTTATCACCTAGTACTTGAAGCACTAGCGATAAACCCCAAGACGAATCACAGGTGGATTCCTTGGTCTTAGATTGCCCATGCCTTTAATTAATACATTTAATGTATTTACTTCATCACTTCCCCTCTTAGCCAAGCAAGGAATAACAGACATTAATGCTGACTTATAACCAGCAATAGAGTTAGGCTTGAGGCTATAGGCATCATAGAGGTGACAGAGGAAATCAGCTACTACTTGAATAGATGAATCCATTGGATCAATACATCTTTTTGAGCACCATTCTGCAAATCTGTTGATTTTATAATTATATGCTCTGGAGGTTGACCCCCTCCTGGCTTTGGCCATAAACATGGCTGCTTGCTCAGAAAAGCCCTCCTTAATTCTAGATTCCTTGACAACATCCACGCAGTCAATCTGAACATTGACGGATTGTTGTGAAGGGCCTTGCCCTGGAAGATAATATCGTCCATCAGAGGAAGAGGAACCGGATTGCAGACCAGAAGGTCCAGCAGATCCGTATACCATGATCGGCTTGGCCAATCCGGGGCGATCAGAAGCACTTGGCATTCCTCTTGTCTGATTTTCTGAAGAATTTTTGGAATCAGGATTGCTGGAGGGAATGCGTATGCATACATTCTCCCCCAGCTGATAGCTAACGCATCTGTTGCGAAAGCGCTTGGATCCGGAATCGGAGAGACGTACGTCGTCATCTTCGCATTCTTCTTCGTTGCGAACAAATCGATGTTGGGTTTCCCCCAATGGTCGAACAGACGATCCGCCACACATTGATTTAGTTGCCATTCCGTGGGTAAAACACTCATCCTTCGGCTCAATTTGTCTGCTAGCAGGTTTAACCTTCCCGGAATATGAACTGCTTTCAAGGTAATCTGGTGATCCAGACACCAACAAAGCAGTTTCCATGTCATCATACAGAGACTGGGCGACTTCGTTCCGCCCTGGCGGTTTATGTAAGTCACAACTGTTGAGTTGTCTGAACGAATAAGAACAATCTTGCCCTGAACTTTCTGTAAGAAATGTTCCAGGCCCAGGACTACTGCTTTTAGCTCCAGTAGATTTATATGTTCCTTTGACTGTTCCAGATTCCAAAGCCCTGATATCGTGGACTCTTCCAGGCAAGCTCCCCAGCCCTCCATCGATGCATCTGTATACACAGTCACCTGAGGGTGGGGAGGGGTTAGCAAAACCCCCGGCAAGAGATTCTCTGTATTCAACCACCATTGCAGGTGGTGAATCAGAGGCGCCAACACTGACACATTCGAGTCCAGCGAACCTGTACTCTGGGTCCATTGTGTCATGAGAAATAACTGGATCGGCCGCCTGCGTAAGGCGGCCTGAGGAATGACTGGTTCCAATGAAACCATCAACCCCAGCATTCTCAAGTAAACCCGTGCCAGGACATGACGACTGTCGCACACTGACTGAATTAATGAGATGAGTTTCTGAACTCTCTCCTGAGTAGGATAAACATATCCTGTCTCTAGATCGAAGAACATCCCCAGGTAAACAAACTTCTGGGATGGAGTCAGCTCTGATTTTGGGAAATTGATCATCCAGCCTAAGTCTGTGAGAGTTTTCAAAACAATCTCCAGATTGGCCGACAAACTTTCCCGGGTGTGCGCTTTCAACAGCCAGTCGTCTATGTACGTGTGGACTGCTATGCTTCTCCTGCGGAGGTATGCTGTGATCGCAAGAACCACACGGGTGAAAACCCGAGGAGCCGTGGAAATTCCGAAGGGCAACACCCTGAATTCCCACTGTCTGCCCTGGAATGCAAATCTCAGGAAGCGACAGAAACTCCCCGTGGATGGGGATGTGGAAATAAGCGTCCTTCAAATCTATCGACGCCGTCCACATCCCCCTCTCCAACCCCGCCAACACCGAGCGCACCGTTTCCATCTTGAAACTGGGCGTCTCGATGAACTTGTTCAATGGCTTGAGGTTGAGAATCGGTCTCCACCCTCCGGTGCGTTTTGTTACTAAGAACAGGGTTGAATAGAAGCCCGGACACCTTTGTGCCGGCTGAATAGCTCCCTTTTGTACGAGGGAATTTATCTCCTCCTCGATACACAACTTTTGCTCTGGATCTCTCGTAATGGGAGTCCAGACTGGCACTAGAGACAGTCGCGACGGCGGGCCTGTCATCCACTCTGGATGATACCCGACGGAAAGCCATCGCAAGACTAAACGGTCCTGAGTTAACCGTTCCCACTCTTGCATGTGGTCGGCTAGCCGGCCTCCCACCGGTCCACCTAGGGACCGCGGTGGACACGAGGCATGCAAGAGCGGCACTGTCTCCGTCGCCATACACACCGGAGTGGTTCTTACCGCGGTAAGCGTCCTGTCAGGACCGATAACCACGCCCAGATCCTCGCGCGCCCCGCCCCGCGCGCACCTTGGTGCGCGGGCGGCTGCCTGGCTGACGGCGCCTGAGGAACCTGCACCCCCCTCGCTGCTGGCCGAATCGCACGCGGCCGAGGCCGACGCTGCGACGGTGGCTGGCCTCTGACTTGGCCAGCACCACCTCGAGCCTGCAGGGGACGATACGCAGGGGCCGCGGCGCGAACGTTAGCACGACGCAGCACCTCAAACTGCTCGCGCAGCGCCCTCTGGTTATTCACCAGGGTGACCGTCTCCTGGAGGTGTCGACATCCCTCACCTCCAAAAAGACCAGGACCCGTCATAGGCGTACGCAGTAGCCTATTGTACAGGTCCTGAGACGGGCACAGATTGTCCAGGGCAAACGTGCGTCTTGCCCGGACACTCCTGGTCACCGCCCGAGTCATACAGTCCAGCGCCAGGTTAATACCATCCTGGATGGTTCGCTGGACCGTGACCGGACTTGGCTGGCGCGATGCGGATGCCGTTACTACCCCCTGTAACAGCTGGGAGACGTGGGACAGAGCGGCAATCGAAGCCCTCCCACTCTCCTCCGCATCACGCAACGCGGTATTCGCCGAACGCAACGCGTTCGAGCACAAGACTCCCGTGTCAGAACGGGAGCCTGGCCGCGCATCCTCACCCAAAGCCGCGCAGTCATCCACGCTGGGCTTGGGTACCACACCGTACCGCTGGTAATCCAGGGGCACGATGCGACAACGCCTGGCCACCTCGCGAGGGGCCTTCGCGAGACGTCCACTCGACTTAATGGACGACTCCGCCGCCTTGAACATGTCAACGACATGCTCCGCCAGCGGCAGAGAAGGCATAGCGTTAGCAGTCGGTTTCCCAGCTAACCACGGCCTGTGATCACGCTGGCTAGCCGACTGCTCCACGGGCAGATCAGGCCTAACGCTCACCAACCACTGGCAAGCGTCATACCAATCCTCCTCCGTGGCTAACTGCGAGCGCTCTACAAGACGGGGTCCTTCGTCTTCCTCCTGAGCGCAAGCAGCAGAGCTTGACGGCGGGTACGCTGATACACCTGGCAAGCCAGGGAAAACATGCGGGCCTGACAGCACCGGCATGACAATATCACTGGTTTGACCAGGAGCAGGCACCGTGGCAGAGCGCGGGGTATATATCGCCCCACCACGGGCCCGGCCAGCACCAGCAACACCCTCGGCAAGCCGAGGTATGCGGTACCGCTGGCCATCAGCAGCGCCCTGGGCCACCACCTGAGCCGCGGACTCTACTCCAGGGTGAGTAAAACCGTGGAATAAGCCGCCTGTATTCCCCGCGAGGGGTGCACAAACGTCTTCATCCATGTCCACGTCGTCAGACGGCGACCCTAGCAGGTAATCCTCATCACCCTGGTCAGAAAGATTAGACCCCGGGTCAGCAAAGAGAGCTAACCCGGGCTGACCAGGAACGGTGCCATAGGAGGTACTGGCCACCGCGGCGTGCGGATACCCCTGGACTGATAAGCAGCCCGCGGGTTCCAGCGACAACCGTCCACGGTCCCCTATCGGCGCGGCAATAAGCCTGCTGCCAGGGTCGTGGAACGCCCCCTCTAATGGGGCCACCTCTGAATCGTCGAACAACGGAAGCGGTCTAAGGAAAACCGATCCAGAGGCGGGGATTACCTGCTCCGAAGCCGATGATGAGGACAGTAAAGGATTTGGTCCAGGAAGCATGCCACGAAGCAACCCTGGAACCAAATCCTTTATTGTCCTCTTCATCTCTCCCAACATCTCGGTCCGGAAGGCCTCCATATCCACCGCGGACGAGACCTTCCCCTTACCCTTCCTACTTACAACCTCTCGTTTCCGCTTCTTCTTCTTCTCCTCCTCTACCACCTTGTCCGTCGCCTGTAAGCAGCACAAGAATTCGGACATTAACTCGCCCCCCCCAGTGCTTACATATGTCACAATTAGCCAAGGGACCACAAGGGCTACATTGATTGCAAAGATGAGGCCAGAACTTATCATGTAGAAAACGTCCACAGGACGCGCAACCCGGTCCCTGAAACAGGGCAAAGGACAAGGAGTATGAGCAAACTAGTTAAGCTTAGACACTCAAACCAACTCAAAGAGAAGGAAAACGATCATAAAGATCAAAATACATCAGAAACCAGCATAGCGACTTGAATTGCTGATAAATACATAGCCAGGCTGATTATGACGTCATTAATCCCGTGACAGGAAAAATTCGATCCCAACAAAACATCCAAGTGCAAGGACGAATTGTATGCTGAATGGATACGTCGACTACACAACCATCAGATACATATAGATAACTCTTTTCTGGCAAAAATGTTAATTATCTCCCTTTGCTTCTTACTATAATTAACATCACCACATTATCAATAACTAGATACCTGACACTTTGTATAGACAAACCATCCAACGTGACGAACCGGAGAACTCCACCATCTGCACGCCTCTTAACTCTCTCCACCTCAAGGGGAAGGAATTGGATCAAGAGGGCAAAGTGAGAATACCTTTATACTAGGCCTCCAACTCACTGGACATTAATTTTTTTTTATTTGGTTAGATAACCTAACAGTGTTAGTAGGAAATGGAACCATGGTGGAGAGAAAACTAACTCTCTGCTGCTGTGATGCCACCACCTAGCGTCATACAGACCTGTGGACATAAACAGAAAGAGAAATTAGCCTTAGGTAGCACCGAGTTGACATAAAGCAACTAACCAAGGCGCTTATCACGGTAAACGCGAGTCCCGGAAACACAATACACCGGGAAGAAAACTCGCTAATTTTACTAGAAGTCACCTGATTTAAAGGTCCTAAGTCCCCCTTTGGCGAAGTGATCCTTCCTGCCATCCAAATCAGTGACTATCACTCCAAAATAACACCACTTAAACAGTTTAAGATTAAGAAAAAGCTATTGCACAAAAAGACATGTGTGATCTCTCTGCCAATAATCTAGCAAAGAGGAAGTGCTAGTCTGCGCATGCGCGGTGGTGGGGCTGGCATCCGCCAGACTACGCTCTGACTCCCTGCCCAGTAGGGGCACCTAACTGTTTTAAATCTGAGTGTTTATTGAGTGAAAGCCAATATTTAGCAATATCAAAAGTATTAGGGAGGTAAGTATACTCTTGAAGTGAAAAAAGAATTGTGGTCCAGGTTTAAATCAGATTAAGCCTTTACGCCTTGAATTTGTTCAAGAAAATTTCAATTTTTTTCAAAGAAAATGTCAATTTGCAGACCAAGATAAGATTATTTTTGAAAGCTTAGCACTGAAATGACTGGCTTGGCTATTGAGCCAGTCATTCCAGTGGTAAATTTTCAAAAATAGTCTTGGTCTACAAATTGACATTTCTTAAGACCACTACAGAAGCCGTTTATTGCTGATATGAGTGTTAAAGGGTTAAAGCCCGACTGGTTAAAGCCTAAGCACACAACATCCACGTACCCTCACTCGTACGCTCACTCGTACCCTCACTCACCTTGGGAGGAGTAGCGTCCACCGCTGCAGAATCCGCCCCATGTTTTACATCTGCCCATGGTGAGACAATCACTTGCTCAGAACTGGAACTGGCTTCACCAACAACAGGTTCAGCTGCTAGGACAAATGAGTGTCATGTACAGCAGTATATAACAATGTATTTCTAAGAAAGTTGTTGAAGCCCCCTTCACAGGATTCATACAGACATGTACATGTAACCACCTTCTGCAGAATGAAATTCCATTCAATGGGCCTTTCCGGTTTTAGCTATGCCCTGCCCATCTCTAGCTCATGTAAGCTCCACCCACACCTCGCTCGCGTTGGGATCAATCGACCTCTGTACACCCTGACTATTAATTTCCAAAAAACAAGACAGGTAAGATGTTGAATATTTTGAAACTAATTTGACTGGGTGCTGTTGCTGCCTTAGGCAACAACAGCACCCAGTCAAATTAGTTTCAAAATATTCAACAGCATGTTTATTAAATACATGATGCAAAGACATACAATTTATACGTGTCAGACTCTTTGAGATTTGATGACTGTCTATATGGAACCCTGTGTGATGTAATGATTGTGACGTCATCATACATGTACATGCGCTGAGCTGATTATGATGTCATACGAGGTCAGATGATGGATGGATACTCTGGAAAGGTGAATTTCCTTTATTATTTCCAGATCCATGTTATTACAGTGTACATTGTATGTCAGACTCTCCAATCCGTGTCCATTTTAAAGCTGTAAAATGTTTAAGAAAAATGTCAGCATTACTGGTACTTAACCCTATAACCCTCGAATTTGTTCAATAAAATTTTGGTTTTCTCATAGAAAATGCTCATATACAGACCATGAAGACTATTTATGAACATTTTAACATTGGAATGACTGGCTCAGTTATCGAACCAGTCATTGCAGTGGTAAATCTTCAAAAATAGACTTCTCTTGGCCTACAAATGGGCGTTTCTCAAGACCTCTGCAGAAGCCATTTTTGGCTGATATGAGTTTTAAAGGGCTAACTAGTCGAGATCATGAAATTTTGAAAATTATGTACATTACTGTATATACATGTATATATATATATTTTATATGCAACACTGTGGATCACAAAATTTCAATTTTCCATATTTTTCAAAACCCTTAGCACAAAATGTCTTACATATATTTAAGGTAATTTTTATTGACTTGGAACAGGGTTTATACACTCTTTTCAGTCATTCTAACATGTGTACCCATTCAAACTTATCCATTCGATAACCGAGCCAGTCATTCCAGTAGTAAATTTTCAAAAATAGCCTTCTGTTGGTATGCAAATGGACATTTTTATGAGAAAATTTAAATTTTCTTGAACAAATTCGAGGGATAAAGGGTCAATTGGACAGTTTGGTTAAGAAAATTTCAATTTGCTCATAGATTTTTATGATTTGGCTCCTACAGTACAATGGCGCACATACGTGTACATGCGTCAGGGCTTTAGATTTACATCATATGGGCACATTGATTTTGAGCCATTTTAGTTTCCATAGTACTATAAGACGTCTGAATGGCCATAAAATGCCACAGCATCCATCTCTGAGTATTTAGACGACTGTAACTCAGTTAATTAGTGTTCATAGCGGCAAGTAGGATTTTAATTTGGGCTCACTAATATGGGCGGATTTCATTTGGGCATGACTTGTAAAGTCACAGCTAAGGTGTAATCTAAAGCCCTGTGCGTCCAGTCTTTTCTCACATTTGCACTATGGACTCAGGCATGTCAGCCTAAACATTCAATTTAATGCTACATGTACACGCAAGTGAGCTGCTAAACTGCTTTCAGGTAAACATGAAAACCCTGAATTCCAATATCGAGGTAACTATACGCGTAAGCTATTGATTATTTTGAAACTAATTTAACTGCCATGCAGGTGCTGGCAGCAAAATACAATTTGCCCACATAACCCGTTAACAGTTATATCAGCCAAAACGGCTTCTGCAGTGGTCTTGAGAAATGTCCATTTGCAGACCAAGAGAAGACTATTTTTGAAAATTTACCACTGGAATGACTGGCTCGATAACCAAGCCAGTCATTCCAGTGGTAAATTAAAAAAAATAGTTTTCTCTTGGTCTGCAAATGGACATTTTCTATGAAAATCTTTTTTAACAAATTTGACAGTTAGAGAGTTAACAGACTTTTAAATGTTCCTGATGGATCTACATATACATGTAGATACATCACTCATTACGCATTTTGATTGTGACATCAGCCTGCATGTGATGTACATGATTATGACATCATACATGTATACTTCAGTGACAAATCGTATCTGATGACATTGACTCAAAAGATAAAATGACAAATCAAACTTACATATAGAAACCGCTGACCTTCGTGAAGTAAATTCCGCCCTGTCTACCTGTACCGCACGGTCAACACCTCCGCTGGCTTTAACCTTATACTCATGCAGTTCCTGGCTCAACTTTTCATTTACAGTTAATAATTCTTCAACACGCTTTCTTGCTATCTCATAAAGTTCTTCAGCTTCGCTAAGTTTCTTCGATACAACGTCATTAGGTTTGCTCTGTTTCAACTTCAATTCTTCAATTCGCTTTGTGGCTATGTCACAAAGTTGCTCAGGATTTACAAGTTTCTTTGATGTAACATTATCAGGGTTGGTATGCGCCGATGATAATTCTTCGATACATTTTGTTGCGGCCTCATAAAGTTGTTCCGTATTCACAAGTTTCTTCGTTATAACGTCGAATTCGGCCTGAGTCGACTTGAGTTCTTCTATTTGCTTGGCTGCTGCCTCGTAAAGCTTCTCAGTATTCACAAGTTTCTTTGATATAATGTCAAATTCAGTCTGCTTCGACTTCAATTCCACAATTTGCTTGGTTGCTGTCTCGCAAAGGTGCTCAGCCTTCGCAAGATTCTTCGATACATTGTCAAGTTCACTCTGTTTTGTTGTTAATTCTTCGATTTGCTTAATGGCTGTCTCGTAAAGTTGTTCAGTATTCACGAGTTTCTTCGATAAAAAGTCAAGTTCAGTTTGGGTCGACTGAAGCTGTTGTTTCAGCAACGTAATCTCAGCATTCGGATCCTCGTGGATGGTGGCGATCTCCTCAGTCATGCTAGATAGGTATGGTAGGAAACACTCATCTGAAAAATATTGTAAAATTTGTTTGCTAAAGGCTGCGTCACACCAAACTAGTTCTCAAAACGTCCCACCCCGTCCTCAAAAAATCGTAAAACGGGTTGTGGTCTGCCTAGAACGTGTAACTTTGGCCGGATAATGTCTACAATACGATCCTATTTAGTTCACAAACAGTTCTCGATACGTCCATCTCGTCTTTATCCCGTCTGCAGTCCGCTTATATCAAGTTCAGATCGGGTAAAATTGCCCGTTCACCTCATGGGGGCACCGTTTCCAAGCCTGTCTGTAGTCAGTTTAAACCCGTTCGTAACTAGTTCTACTTCGTTCTAACTAGTTCGTAACTCGACCACCTCACAGACAGTTTAACTCGTTCTGACCACGTCCTCATCTCGTCCGTAGTGCATTCAGAACGTAATTGCAATCACGTCCTGGCCTGACGGCTATAAAAACCCAGCATGTTTCTGCCAGTTCTCATTCTCGTTCGCCGCTTCAAGTTGTGAAGATCAAGTCCACAACAGTTGTGACAACAACATAAATAAGGGTAGTACCTTAAGACATAGTTTTGACGAGCTTTCGCATACAAGTGTGCTTCAACATTCTACTCACCTGATGAAGCACACTTGTGTGCGAAAGCTCTTCAAAGTTCGTCAAAATAAACTAAGTTAGTCTCTAAAGGTACTACCGTACCCTTATTTTTTTATTATTTTAAATAGACTAACGTGGTTACTTAAATTTTTTCCAACAGTTGTGACAAGCATCGTGGCCATCATTCTGATTATTGAATCTTTGTGATCATCATGCCTCCAAGGAAGAGTAGAGCCAGACAAACGGGGCGTGTTAAAGCAGCCACTACCCCAAGATCCCCAAGCTCCTGCTCAACTGAAGCCCGTCCAGATCACCCCCAAGTTACTGAGCCTCCTGAGCCCGTCCCTGAGTCTGGAAGCCAAGAGAATGAGGGTGTTTTATCCCCTGCACCCTCTGATGACTCTGCCTCAAAGTCAGAAAGTCACATGTCGGAGGAAGATGGAGGACAGAGTCAGAAGCCCAAGAAGAATAAAACCAAGACACACACCCATCTTACCATGGATCAATAAGAAGCCATGGTTGACTGGCTTAAGACGCATGAAGTCCCCTACACCAAGAAGCTGGAGGGTTATAAGGACACCAAGAAAAAGGCCTTCCTGTGGCAGAAGCAAGCAGAAGTGATGGGTGTGAGGACCCGCTACACCAAGCTGAGGAAGAAGAAGTCTGGGGATGGTGCTGTTGAACACTCCGATAGAGACCAGTGGGTGCTTAATAACTTCTCCTTTCTGGCCCCATTCACGTATGAAGTGAAGAAAAGGACACTTGTAAGTGTAAGTACATCTTAAATTATTACATTAACATTTTATGTAACATGTTCTGTACCGTACATTATTTTTGTTCAGATAGCAGCTTGTAGTAAGATACCATGTACTAAATTTTGGTAAATGTAAAACTAAACTGTATTAGCAACATGTGCTTACCATGTTATACTTATGATTTATTCTTATTGTTGCAGCTCAAGTCCAAGTTACTTCCACCAACAGCAGCAGCTACAATTACCGACCCCATAGATGAAGAAGACGCCATCTCTCCCTCTGGACAGATGAGAAGTCAAAGGTCTGACAATCAACAACAGTTGAGCTTGAGCACCACAACAGCTTCCACCACCACCTCCAGGTCACCCACACCCAAACCAAGTGACTTCTTCAGCTCAGCCATCAGCGGCAAGATGGACCAATTCATGGAGATGCAGAATCGTCTCATGCAGCAGATGGTCAGACCGAACACAGACAGGATGAAGGAGGTCTTCATTGATTACATTAGAGAGTCTGTCTACGAAATCCACCCAACCGTGAGGGAAGAGATGCATAGAGACATCATGAAGACTGTGCTGATGTATAAAGACAGAGATAGTGAGCTGAAGAGGGACCAACAGCGTACAGCTACAGCTGAACCTTTTAGGTCCTCAGCTGGTTGGCAGCCACCTCCTCACATGTGGCCATCAACTGTGCAGAACCCAGTGAGTGTTTGGGGGTCCACAGAGCCTGCCTGGCTACAACAACAGTTCCCTCAGCACCAGCAATTCTCCCAGCAACAACAGTCACAGCAATTCTCCCAGCAGCAACAGCCACAGAACTTCTAACCACAGGGCAAGCAACAAGCACCCCTCAGTTCGCCCCTATGGCATCCACACCTCTTCCAATCAACTCACCGGACATCAGCTTCCCCTCTGGGTTTAGCTCGTTACTGGATGTGCCCTTACTAGATCAACAGCAAGGTCAGCAGCAGGATGATGAACAGCAGAAGCCCCAGAAGCCTTAGGATAAAGAGACTGAAGAGTAGGAATAGATTGATTGTGACTAATAATATACCTTTTGGATAATTTATGGTTGATACTGCTTGAGACTTTTTTATATATTTTTCAGTTGTGCTGGTAATTTTATAACTTGTGTTTTTATTGTTAAAATGATGATAATGCATATGGTGACATGCTTTATGACTGTCTGATATTTAGTTTGATACCTATGATGCTATTTTGATATTCGTTTTCATTGTTATAAGCTGAAGTACAGCATGAAAACAAATATGTTATAATATTTGATATTTTTCCTATGTTCTCTGTTATTGATATTTTTAAGGAGTAATTTGATACTAATTTCCCTGTTCATGTTTATCATTGTATAATGCAATATCCATTAGTGTCCAAGACACAATGTAAAAACGATATCGTATTCGATATTGAATCATGTTCGTCCCTTTCCTCTGATCATCAATAAGCATATTCTAACTCCAACTCCAATCATTTCCCTGGCCGTCGATATCGTCGATATCGAATTCGATATCGTCAATGTCGAATACGATATCGCCGATATCGTCAACGATGGCAATCTTGGACATGTATGTGTTTATTTTAGGAAATATGATTAAATATAATTAACTTTTATTACATAAACATAAACATGTGCCTGTTGAAATCATGGTAACAGTAAACAGTTTTACATGTATTTAATTAAACATCATCGTTGTACTACATATTATTATTACAGCAAAACTTGTCTTACTTCTCATATGTTTACAAAACATTTTTATTAAATAAAAATAAAAATTAGAAAACATCATAAGTTAAAATTAAACATCAAACAGTGTCCTCCAATCATCCTCTAATGTCATGACACTTATATATCAATCATCCTGTCCTGCCATGGCACACCTCCTGCTGGGCTGATAAAATAATCTCTTAAATAGTCCCTTTGTCTCTTGGCCAAAACCATGTCTCTGTTTCCTCCCTGTGGCACGTCCAAGTCTGGCAGGTTGACATCTTGTCTCCAGGCACCAGGGATGAGGTTGTGTGCACCATCTTCAGCATCCAGTGGAATGTTCTGAATGGCTGGGTTTCGGAGACGGATGAAGTTGTGAAGGCACACACAAGCTTCAACGATGGTCTGCACATTCACTGGCATCTGTTGCATTGTTGATAAGAGGACTCTCCATCTTTGGGCCATAATGCCAAAGGCATTTTCGACCACATGTCTGGCTCTAGAGATTCTGTAGGTGGCAATCATTTCTTCTCTTGTCACGTGACGGCCTGAGTATGGCTTCATGAGGTATGGGTGAAGGCCAAAAGCGTCACCTCCCAGCAGGAAATAGGGAAAGTCCTGGACATCATTTGGCAAGGGTGAAGGAGGAGGGAATCTAATGGAGCCATCTTCTAAGCATTCTTTCAGTTCTGATTGGTTGTAGATCTGGGCATCAGACTGGCTTCCAAAACCACCAACATCTATCCACATGAATTTATAATCTGCATCTACCAGGGCCATTAGGACGATTGAATGGAAGCCTTTGTAGTTGTGGTACATGGTTCCAGTCTTGGGAGGTTTTCTGATGGCAACATGTTTCCCATCTAGAGCACCACAGGCATGTGGGACATTCCATCACATCATGAACTCCTCAGCAATTTGTTCACAAGCGTCTCTGTCGACAGGGCAGGTGATGACTTCATTCTTGAGCTCCATCACCAGTGCATCACAGACTTCTCTCACCAATAAGCAGATTGTGTTTCTGGCTACCCGGAAATCATATTGAACGGTGGCATAAGAATCTCCTGTTGCCAGAGGACGCAGTGTGATGGCAAGCTTCATCCCTGGTTCCAGAGCCTTTCTGTAGTTGGTGTCTTCTTTTTCTATAAAGGGGGTGATGCGTTCAAAAAGTTCGTCAAACATGGGTGGGGTGATTCTCAAAATGTTGTAGGACTCTTGATCATCCAGGCGGAGCTCCTCCATCAGCTGATGATAATGTCCTACGGCTAATCTTCTCTCCGGTTTTAACCAGTTCCTCACCCAACAGGTTCTTGGTCTTCTCCTTCTTCTCTCTTGCTCTACCATCTCATTGTGTTCTTGCTCTGCTTCCAACAAAAATTGCAGGAAACCAACATTCAAGATGTTAAGAGCTGCTAGGTTATCCATGGTGTTGGGCAATGAAGTCAGGAACAGATGTAAACTGTAAAAAATCTTGTGCCCAAATGATGAACCAGTGAGGAAACGACCCGTATTTATACCCTATCTTGTCTGATTGTACTGCAGACGGGGTGGACGTTGTAAAAACAGCGTAAGAACGCAATAAACATACTCAAAACGAGTAGAGCGTACTGAGAACCTATTGCAAACTTTTTGAACTGTGTAGAAACGTGTTGTAAACTTGTTCAGAACTTGTTATTTTGTTGTGATCGTATTTAGACGGAATAACGACGCACTAAGGACGTAATGCGGTCGAGTTGGGTCTGTCTGTGAACGGGATGAATGAGCTACAAACGGACACGGTCGGTGTGCACACGTACTGCCAATTGACGCCCGACCGCACCACGTCATAACACGTCCCTAGTATGATCGAAGTACAGCAATTCCGTTCATAGTATGTCCATCTCGTTTTAAGTACGTTGTCACTCCGTCTAATTGCAGGACGGGATGGTCGCCCGAAAATTTTGAGCAGGTTCAACGTTCTGGAGCAACATTCCCGACCAAACCCGTCCATGAAGTTCGTAAACAGACCGTAAAAAGTTGCTACTACGTCCACTCCGTTTGCACACAGTTTGAGCCCGTTCGGCTCCATTTTTCAGAACGTAGTGAGAACGAGTTCGGTGTGATGGGGGCATAAAGGAAAGGGCCAGGGAATTAACAAATGCTCTTGAATGATAGATTTAGATAATAATCAATCTATATCCACCAGTAAAAAACAAATAAATAGGAATAATTTGAGAAAAGGCAAATAAATACCATCTATGTCACTCTAGTGGGAAACAATAAGTGACGGAGCTGGTGCTGTGCGCTCTGGTGTACGCCGAGCGAATAAATAATACCTGCTACAGCTGGTCATATAATCTCAGTTATATTCACGTTAAACTGATTAGCCACTACTTCCTGCAGGTAAAATACTGTCCAATCTTAAAAGAATTTGTGTATTTTGAAATCATTTTGACCGAAACTCGTTGCTCCCACCAGAAACAGTGACTTTCAAATATAATGTTTTTAAAAGGATCAATAGTGAACTAACAGTAGCAAGTTAATCGCTCTACATCTACGCCTATAGAGAAGAGTATTCATACCACTTACGAAACCATATTCAGGTTTGCTTTTGTTGTAATCGAGTATGCGGTAAACCTGCACACACAGTCGATACGTGGCGTAGTGCGAAGCACTAGCGACGTCATTAATTGGTTCCAAGTTAAGCGCTCCTAGATTTAGTAAATGCTTTTTCTCAAATAATTCTGATTCATTTCAATTTTTACCGGTGGCAGTTTATTTAATATTGTATGAAAATAACAATAAACATCATTTGTTAGTTCCCGTTTCCCTTCCTTTATATACATTTCTATTGCATGTGCTACATGTACGAATGTGATGAATCTCTAAAGTTATGTAGGATCCCAAAATTGTTGACAGAAAACAAACAGAGACATCGCTATTGTATAAGCGCACCTAAATAGCTAAAATGATGGCGATCTTTATATAAACAATAGCATAATTATAAACGATTTTAGTAATTTCACAGAACTTTAAAACAAGAAATGTCAGACATTGCTACATGTAAGGAGATAAGTCCCATAATGCAATAAACTGTGACGTAATAGTTTGACGTAATATGATGTACACTACAGCTCATAAATAAATTAGTGTGTTTCCAATTCTGAAACAGACCTATACTAGTTCAGGGCCGCTGTTACTAAAATTTTGTTTGTAACCAATCTTTTAGCCAAATGGAGTTTCCTTTAGTCAATTTCTCATTTGCTTAATCAAGAACAATAAATTTAATATTGAGGACTACATGTATGGTAAATATTGTGTCTGTCTTAAGTCTTAACCATCTCAGGTTTTCACTTAAATGTATGAACCAAAATAGATGTACATCTTTAGAACTGGCATATACATGTAAGAAAGCTGTTGCATATCTTGAACATAATTTGACTGAAAGCTAATACTGCCTTAAAGTTAAATTAATTTCAAAATATTCAACAATAATTCTCACATTGTGATAGGTCTACAGAGCAGGGCTAGAGGATTTTAGCCAATAGTACTAGCCAATTCAAATTTCCATTAGCCAATTCTGAATTCTTTTAGTTTTGAAACCTTGGCTAAGAGGCTAATGGGTATGTGTAGCGATGGCCCTGAGTTATGTATTAACTTAGTACAATTTTGAACACTTCTGACGAATATTTTGAACATAATTGAACTGGAAGGCAATGTCTTCCAATCCAAATATGTTTAAAATATTCAACATGTTTTATTCTCTCTAAGCTCCACCCACACCTCGCTCATGTTGGGATCGATCGATCCCTGAACTCCCTGACTTAGCCGACTACTTCAACAAAACTATACAGGTAAGCTATTAAATATTTTGAAACAAATTTGACTTAGTGCTGTTGCTGCCTATATATATATATATATATATATATATATATATATATATATATATATATAAATATACATATATACATGTATATATATATATATATATATATATATATATATATATATATATATATATATATATATATATATATATATATATATAATATATATACAGTATATAACAGCCAACAGCATGAAATCAAATTAGTTTCAAAATATTCAACAGAATGTTTACTAAATGGTAAAGTTATACAATTCATACTATCGGACTATTACGTATTTAAGGTGGACTAAATCGAGTCATTCATGATGTCATGATTATGACGTCATCCAAACATCAGATAGTTGATTATGACGTCATATGATAAAAGGATAACCTGGAAAGGACCATTTGATGCGGTTACAGACATCTCCAGCATAGGCGAGCGATTGCTCTCCTCTCACCTACCCTCGCCTAAGGTTAAATTTAGGCGAGTATTGCTTACCGGTACTAACAATGACACAATATCTACTTTGTCTAGAGGCAAGTACTGATACAAATGCACATGTACTCTTTAATGGTTTTCATTTTAATTCAGGAGAGAAAGTCATTGCTTCCTTCCAAAATTCTCATGGAGAGGCCTGCAGCTTGTGGTAAGCAAAGAACATTATCTAGGATGGATCAGCGTAGTCAAAACACAGAAAAAAAATATCAAAACCACTTGGACCTAGGTTAGGTCTTCTACAAAACGCTATTATTTCTTTGAAAATCAGTCAAAATCTTGATTCTCTTATACAGTATGCAGTACATGTAGGGCATGCCATTGTTTGTTTATAAGACCCATGATTGGGAAACCCATAAAATTATTAATCATGAACTACATTAGTCCGTGGGCTGGAGGGTCCCACCTGGATACCACACACCCCTAATTGACGAAACTATATTTTTCTAACAGCTTTCGATGTCCTCTTTAAGATTAACATGTGATAAACTGGGACTCAATATGGTTTTTGATGGGTTATATTAGAGCTAATATCCACAGTGAAGCAGACCATATTAAGGGGTAGGGGTACTAAAAACTGAGATATCTTTTGATAGAATCATTGTACATTGGTGATCGACCACTCAAAATGTTGCTTATAGTATCGTCTACGACTGCATATGGGTTAGATGCAAATCGGTTTCATAATGAGACCGGCAGAGGTCAAAAGATCACAAATATTCACCACAGCTTAAAATCTAGCAACTACATGTATATGTTGCCATCACTGACCAAGCACCAGTAAAGGAACATTCTAGTTTTAACAGCTTAATATTGATCAAAAGGCACCATTTGACAAATATAATGAGTAAAAGTTCACTCATTTAATAGACTCTTGTTACTATGACAACTGACAGCATAGCCAATTTTTGAGAATCGATGAAAAATGCATTCATTGTAAATTAATTAAGTAGATTTTGATAGAATCATTGTAGATTGGTGATAGACCACTCAAAATGTTGCTTATAGTATCGTCTATGACTGTATATGATTTATATTGAAATTAGTTTCATAATGAGGTGGCAGAGGTCAAAAGGTCACAAATCTTCGCCACGGCTTAAAATCTAGCAACTATGTTGCTATCATTGACCAAGCACCGGTAAAGGAACATTCTAGTTTTAACAGATTACGATTGATTAAAAGGCACCATTTGACAAATATAATGAGCAAAAGTTCACTCATTTAATAAAATATCGGTGCAAATCCATGCAGTTGTGAAACATAAGACAATGATTTCTGGAAGACAACCACCAAGGAGTCTTAAATAGGATAGAGCAACAAAACAAAACTTTATTGTTAATATTAATTTATTAAATAAGGACAGTTTGATAAATAACTTTGAAAGGGTAATGGATGATTCTTGTATGTCGATAGAAAATAAGATAAATTTTCAAAGGTATTAAGAAATGCAGCGAGTCTAAGGAGAAGTCCTGTTAATAGGTGTCAGACAACAAAAAAGAAACATAGGAAGCCATGGTTTGATGATGATTGTGTTGTAGCAAAACGTACTATAAAACATCTTAGTAGAGAACTTTCTAAAAACCCAACAAATAAGCTGTTATGTAGTTAGGGTTTATGCTGAGACCAAGAATTATAATGGACTTGTTAGAAAACAGCATAGGCAATAAGGCAAAGATCCTGGATACCCCTATGGAAAATGAAAGTAAAGATCCTAAGCAATTTTGGACTACCGTTAACAAGTTAAAGAATGTCTCAAATGATGATACGTTTGCTGATATATCTATGAGTGAATGGGCTGACTACTTTAGAAAGTTGACGAATATTGATTACGATGAGTCGGAAGCGTGGGAGTGGCCAGAAAATGACTATGTGGGTTGTAATAATACAACGTTGAATGAAGATATCTCTAAAGAGGAGATTATGAACAGTGCAGTTTATAGTTGCTTTCAGAATGTACTATTTACATTTAAGAGTAATCAATAGAACGCACATTTCAAAATCAAACAATCTGGAATGCTGTTGTTTTATTCTCTTTAATTTGACATGACAACCGAATCAAAAAGGAAAAATTATTACAGCGCCTGAAATTGCTAACTCTAGAATTAAAAAGAAGTATGTTCACTGATTGCTTAACACTCTGCAACTAAGTATATACTTGGCATTTCACGACAGACTCAGGGTCTGCAGCGAAAGAAAGAAAATTATATGGCGATTCGACGGAGTAACTAGCTGGTTTTCTCAATGACAAAGATGTTACCTCGCTATTGTTAGCTTGTTTATTGTAGCGCCTTGTGTTGTGATTAGTAATTATTCTACACGTGCATGGCATGGCGGGATATAAACACAATGAACATAGGCGTGACTCGATTATAATTGTACTCATGTACTGATAAAATGTGACGGAAAAGTACACACTTCAGGTTTTAAAAAAACATGAAATTTTAGACGATTTTCCAATTTTTCCTCAATTACATCGTAAAAATCATGATTTTAAAATTAAATCGAAAAATCGTGCAAGCCTAACTTCGATATAACATAATTGGGCCTTTTTATGACATCCTTAGCAGTATGTATGCAGATGTTAGATTTTCACTGAAAACATGCAATTGATGGGCTTAGTGAGCCATTTACGACAAAGATTGGTATTAAGCAGGGTTGTATATTAAGCCCTTCATTATTTTCTATATACATTAATGATCTCGTGAGTTACCTGGGAAGGTCTTGCGACCCGCCACGGTTAGATGGTAAGGACATATTATCCTGCCTAATCTATGCTGATGATATTGTTCTTATAGCGGAGTCATTCAGGATTGCAGATGGCTATAGACAGACTTCAAAGTTTTTGTCATAAATGGAACCTTACAGTTAATTTAGATAAGACCCCGATTATTATTTTTAATAAATCAGGTAGGTTACTGAGAACATATAAATTCTTTTATAATAAAAGAGAGTTAGTTATAACCTCAGAATATAAATATCTGGGTATACTATTCCAGCCATCTGGCAAGTTTACATATGCTATTAAACATCTATGCAATAAAGGATTGAAGGTGTGTTTTCCAATAAGAAAGACCCTAAGGTCTGATAGACCTGACATTTTATTGCACTTAAAATTATTTGAGGCATGTGTAAAACCTATAATATTGTATTGTAGTGAAGTTTGCTCAATGGACTGTGTGATTAAACCTAATAAGGATATTGAAAAAATGTATGACCTGTTTATGCCTGAGAAAATAGTTGAAATTTATGAACTACCTTCTTAATGTGAATAGATCGGCTACAAATGATGCGGTTCGAGCGGAACTTGGTATGTTCCCATTAGCTATTAGCAGCCTGAAGGCTACAGTTAAATTTTGGCAATACTGCAATCAAAAGAAGATATGTTGTACACAGGGCTTATAATGAAAGTTGTAATAGTGGTAGGAGTTTCGGGTGCAAGATAAAACAGTTTTTAATGCAGATTGGATTCGCTCATGCATCTATCTGGGAAAACCAGGGTACAAATTCTATTAACAGGTTATCATACTCTGTGGTGAAAAGGCTCCAGGAGAGTCACAACATTTTGGAAACCAAATATAGTTGATGACGGAAATAATCCAAATGGAAATAAATTACGAACATATAGAAAATTAAAAGATAAATATTGCATTGAGAACTACCTCATAGTAAATGATGTAGATAAATACAAAATATCCAAATTTACAAAATTAAATTAAGGATAAGTAACCATAAGCTTCTGATAGATGACGGTAGATATAAAACAATTCCGCTTGAAAATAGGACATGCCCTCTTTGTGATAGTAGAAAAATTGAGGATGAACAACACTTTTTAATTAAATGCACCACACTTCCCAGTATTAGAGAGAAATATTATACCATGTTGACAGGTATAGTACCTTCTTTTGATGGTATGTAGTCAATCCGTACCCTAGCATATCCGTACCTGCTATTCTGTACCTTATTTTTGGACATTCCGTACCTTGATATTGGTTAAGCCGTACCTAACCTATTGGATATTCCGTACCCATCTATTGGCTATTCCGTACCCGGAATGGAATATCCAATTGGTGGGTACGGATTATCCAATAGGTTAGAGGCGAATCCATTACCTATATATTAGGAGATAATATTCAGTATTCACGGAGATAATTTTTACACGAAATTGGCAATTTGCTAAATCAGAAACTGGTATAATTGACAAGACTATGAATTAGCTATTAATTGATTTTGAGCGATTTGACAACCATTCAACCTACAATACATATCAGAAATAACTTAACATATTTCCAACATAATTGGATGGGAGGACATTGCTGACATTCAATTATGTTCAGAACACTCTATGGTACGGATTAACCATTATGATGGTACGGAATATCCAATTAGTTAGGTACGGAATATCCAGATTTAGGGTACGGATTGCCTAAAACTAGGGTACGGATTCTCCAATGGGATAAGTATGGATTGACGGGTACGGTTTGGTTTGGGTACGGAATGACTGGTATTCCTTTTGATAATATATGAACGATTCGTCGAAGTTTGGTTTTATACTAGGTAGTCAGGATTTTGACATCACTAAAATAAGTATTGTAATGGTGTCAGATTTATATAGTTATAGAGTCTCTTAGAAATAAATGCATAAATTGAGCATCCCCAGCCACCCACCCCCACCCTCCACCCCCAAATTGAGGCTCCGACTCATGATTAGGTTTAGCGTTAGCAAATAAGAAAACAAGAATATAGGTTAATATTATACTTTAATGGCCATTGTAAGAGTCGCTGTTTGTACATCTTGATGTATGAACACGTAACTGTCCGTTTACTTTATGAACACACACACACACACACACACACACACACACACACACACACACACACACACACATATCTCACATGCATTTTCAGCATCTGATGCTACCACTATGAATACATGTCTCATATAACGCATGGATGCAATGTGGAGCATTTTTCCAATCTTTTCATTGTAGGGTGGCGTAATGACACGTTACGAAAAATGGTAATTTTGGTATATTTGGCGGAAATCCTTATCCAACACATACATCATCATGTTTATGTTTACAAATGCATCAAGGACAGACAATATACACACCATTTGCAGAGCTAATTCAATACACATGCAAAAATATGATATATTATGTTGTGCGTCTTTGCTCCGTCTTCTTCTTGTTGTGTAGATACCGCCTCTCGAATATGATCCAGGGTATCAGAATCCTTTCGGCGAACCTCCGTGACGGAGTAGTTCCTATTAGAGCCGGGCGGTATACTGGTTTCACACCATCTCACGGTTTTTTATGGCGACGGTTTAAAAACCATTACGGGAAAAAAACAATCGAAAAACTGTCCGTAAGATCGTCATTGCGCAAAATCTGGTGACTGTCCTAAACTAGTTTGTTCTTGACTTGCAGTTTAATAGTATCATCTAGTGTAACCATTTGCTACTAGAGAGATAAAATACAGTCATCTATAACTATTAGCCATGGGAAAGCAAGGGTGTTGGTGAAATCCCAACAAATCGGCCGAGGATGACCCCGGGCAAATATGATTTGATTTGCCAGCAATGGATTTTACATGACGTAAGCTCTGCGGGTTCAATGTAAGATTGAATAATTTGAAAATCTAAATTTCTTCTTTGCAACAAATAATCCTTTTTTCAATTCAAGTTTGTACTATGTTTAATTAGGATTCCAAATGTGACATGATACAAAAAAAAAATCAAGAAACGCACTGCAAAAACAACGACGCTATACAATGAACTCCAAATTCAAACAAATCATTATTTCCCTTAGATTTCGACAAACATAAAATGATCCATCATGGACTAAGACATACGAGACAAATTGCTTGAACGCCCGAGAAATGAAAAACGATTAAGTCGCTTCTTATGTTGGCGGAGTAGCTACAAGTAAAATACACCTCTTAGCCCCTCAAATACGAGCAGGCGTAATGTGATCGGTTGTTAACAAATTCTTCCACCGGGATATTCACTACTATCGATTTTATGAATGAAATTCGTAGTATTTTTTATCACGTGACTTTTCTGCTTGATAGGCATTAGAATCACATCATTTTGTATTACGGCCCGGTCTTTTTTGTCTTCGTATATCTTCAAGTACGGAGTGTTGATTTAGGTAGATTTAAGTTAGATTCACGAATCATTGCGTTTATGTTGTCAAATTATCATAATCTCTTTATTATATGACATATGAACCTCGAAAAATAGTCAAACACATTTTTTGTAAGAATTCTTGAGGCACGATTTCCGGGAAATGACTACTCCTTAGTTATGTGCTGAATGACATTCACCCGCCTGAACGACAATTTATTGAGGCGTAATTACTAAATACTGAGTACTCGAATACAAACACATGACTTACTAGACTAGATCATACTGTAGGTGGTTATACAAACTCTAACCGTATGTGCGGTACTCTACTAGGAGCCTAAACTCGCTCTCATAACCAGGTTTCTACTTACACGCATTAGATTTTACTACGCTTTCGAAAATAGTTACTTAATAACAGTGTTGAAAATCAACATTTTAGTAGTTAGAGTGTTATTTTCACGACATCACATGAACCAGACTTTATTTATTTTATTTATTTGAACTATTATTTTGAGATAGATAGCATTGAAGTGAGCAGTTACATAGTTACCGTTCTAATTCTGTGGCAATTTACGTCAGTTGTCAAATCGCAAAATACATGTACTGTAGCTAATGAAAACGGCATATTTTCATATTTCAAATTATTTTCGATCATTCTAACCCCTTAAACCAGTATTTCATTAATACCGGTTTAATTAGTGATACCGTCACTGGTTTTCTTTTAGGCTAAACCGCCCAGCCCTAGTTCCTATTATATTATAACTTTAACTGTGCATATCAGACTAACTGTACACATCGCGCTAGGTATATAGATCTATACAAAAGGAATTGACTATTGAATGTTCGTCGAATGTCAATGTTCAAACCGTATGATTTATCATGTGTTGTGACTTTAAACGTGTAGTTCAGTAGAGTTTTTTAGACTGATTTTAATGGGTTAACAGTGTTCCAACAGATGATGTGTTCATAAGTGATGAACGTTTTAAGTGTAGACTGTAGCAGAGTTCTCTTGATAATTTTTCGAATGGTTCTAGATTGGTGTCTGCTAGCTTGCTAGCATCTAGAATAGCCTGCATATAGTGCTCACTGTTCATGCTGATCTTCTCTGTGATGGCTCATGGCTGCATAGCTGACATTTTACTGCTCCTCCTCTGTTCCTGGTTGGGCCTCCGAAGAGATGATATCTCTGCACGAGTAGTCTTACTTTCACTGTAGCTTTGTAGAATGAGGTTTTATCTGTCTTGCAGCTTCTCCATGCTATGTGTGGTACCCCGATCTTATAGGTATCCACATTCAGGTACTGTAGAGTGATTTTATTTGCAGCGTCGTCCTTTAGTTTGTTTTCCCTGTAGTTGTTTACATTTGACGTGACTGTCTTCTTCCATGTTGCCTTAGTAGGGGTGTTTGCTTGAAGGGAGTATGCGGAAGGTCGTTCTTCTTCTTCTTGTTCTGTATATTCCTCCTGTTGTAGGATAAACATGGCTATTAACTTCACGTAAGTAAGGCAAGATTCAAGATTCGAGATTATTTATTTCATGCTTACTATATAATATACATATATCACAACTGGGCAGTCCATCAAAGGTAGAGCCTATGAATTGATGGACTCCCCACCCCCACCCACACCACACACACACACACACACGTACATGCGCACGTGCACGCATACACACACACACACACACACACACACACACACACACACACACACACACACATACACACACACATATATATATATATATATATATAGGCAAAAAAAGCAAATAAATAAATAAATATCTAATATAATATCTAATATATCAAAACACGCCATTATCATGGTGTTCCATATTTTCGTGGTAGTTAATACGACAATCGTCATCACAATAAATAAATTAATCTTCTCTGATTGAAATGTTGTTGGGATTTGAATGTCAATCCTATTTCCCCAATTGTCCACAAAATAGAATCCAATTTTGTGCAGAGGAAAGATTTTGTATCACCTCGTGAAAACACCAGGGTAGGTGGTCATATTTCAGAGAAGCTGGCCATATTCTCGTGGTAAACAGACAACATTATCAATGGTTGACCATCATAGTCAAAACACAGGAAAAGATTGTTAGACAGCATTCCAGGTTAACAGTCTTCTACAAAATGCTATTATTTATTAGAAAATCGGTCAGAATCTTGTTTCTCTTATACCGTATGCAGTAGGGCATGTCATTGTTTGTTTATAAGACGCATGATTTGGAAACCCTAAAACTATTACATGATAGCGTGTAATGGTGTAGCGACTTTCTGAGCTAATTATAAATGGCGAACCTTATTTTTCCTGAACACTTTAATCATCCAGCAGCAAGGCGGAATCGCTGATCATGGGACTTGTCGATGTTGCTGACATAAATACATTAGCAGACGATGTATTTCAGTCCGATAGAAGAGGTTTTATATATGTTAGTGATGACTTTTGGAAGTTGGGTGTACTCGTATATCTTATAATATCGACAGGTGTTTGTACATTGTAGCTTTCTATTTTACTCAGAAATAATAGGGGCATTTTTGGAAAAAAGTTGTTTGCGAGCATCTTTGACTTCCTGGTTACAGCACCGCCATGGGAATCAGATGGTAGGGGACATTGATCTTTATTTATAGCAAAAATCAGATTGCCGCGAGAATATGGAACCCGCGAGAATATGAGACAAGAGTATACAATATATAGGGTGATAGTTTATACAAACGTTCATAATGTAATAGCACCTTTACAGGCATAAACACAGAACACAGGATGGCACAACAGCTATTTTTTACCATATAGCCAAAAACAGGCTGGATACATATTGGGGAAAACAAGATATTCTGTATGATAATAACAAAGCAAAAATTAATATAACCGGAAGTCATAAAGTAAATACTGTAATTGAAGATCTAGAATCCAGTGAAGAGGACCTGTAGAAGAGCCTGAACTGGAAATCATCAATAAGTATCAATAGGTAAGTGTCTTGTCATATGATTGTTCTACAAGAAGAGTATTCTACATATAAAGAATCTTCAAATTATTTTGTCTTTAGATGCTAACTAGGATTTTTATTGTAGATACAGCTAGCTAGGGTTTTTAATATGGTGTATTGTGGTGGCGATGGGAGGGGTGGGTGTGTGCTCAACAATGTCACAGTAGATCTGATATGGCCACTGAGAAAACGAATATCAGATGAATTAAGGTTCCAGATAATTGAGATCTGATTGGGACCATCTGTTTTGGCTTATGTCATGCTTTTCAGCAAGGTATATATCCTTCCTAAATTTGATAACATCTGCTACTCTGATGGCAATATTCCATCTTTTATAATGCCTATAGCTGAGAAACATGGCGTCCAACGTTCAGCAATTTTGGTGGACGATGTTTCTATCTACGACTGCAGCATCTTCCACTATCACGATTTGCAATGGCAAGTACTATGGATAATAAACCAAAATCACACAGGTCACATATTGAAGATTTCGGATCTCCGGATTATGACTTAAATGATTACTCGACGGTCCAGCTCCACTATCAGTAAGATTATGATGTTAAGGTTGCTGCGACAACCTCTTACCGACGGTGAAGAAGGATACTGGACAGTCTGGCTCGCCTCGTCGTGAAGATGGTGATGACGATATTATTTAAGACTGCTGGGCCTAATCTGACTAAGAAGATATGCTGGTAAGGATCGGATGTTGCTTCCGACTCTATAATCAGATTCCTAATTTTACTTGACTGAATAGACTGAACCGAACTAGTGTCTTACATATATGTAAGATGATAATTTTATTAATGTAATTTAACTGTACAGAAACTTTTAAAGAAATTTAGACTAGAGCACAATTGCTCAAATAACAACTGGTACCTTACTGGTACAAATCAAGCAAGTTCTATGGGTACGCTACGTCTATAGCTATCTGCTAACGGAACACCAGCGAGATGTTCTGTGAATCACGATGGTGGATTGATTAACTTTCTATAACTGAAAGTGCATCTTATATAGTATTTAGAATCTCTGATTCTGAGGTTCTATACATATCTAAATATTTAGATTCTACCCGAATCTGTTCTGTTGACTCTTCTAGGTACGTTATAAGCACAGCTTGATTGGCCCGGACAATCAGTCCACCAATCAACTTCTGCTTATTCCTTCCTAGAAGTTCCTACCTAATAAATGTTGGTCGTTATGACCAATCAACGATTCATGTATTTCAATTTCAACTTCAAAACCTATTCTGTTTAATTCTCTGCTACAGAGTTTGATCGACGCTCATTGATCGTGACATCATTCTGACCAATCAAACTCTGCGCTATCCTTCTATGGAGATGATGCCTCACATAGACAAAGCGGTGGTAGCTGGTTCTGATTTGATGCGATCTGTCAGCTAACTAACAACATTACGGAATGTGTTGTTGTTGCATGCCATTGTATGAGTGACATATAGTTGATATACAAATTTCGATTATGTTATTAATTCCTACAGGACGCTACAATGTCCATGTCCTGTCCATTGCCTATTGATGGATAAGCCTGTAGGGTGCTAGAGTTAATAGGCCCATGAGCTGTATAATCTCATTGCCAGCTGATGTTGTTCTATTCTCATGTGAGAATCTCGAATGCCTACGTCATCAACTAATTCCATTTGTCCCGTTCGATTCCAGTGATTCTTCTACCTCGATTATTTTCTAAACTATCGATCTAAACAACTGCTGAATATTATAAAAGTGTGTGCCGACTGAACAGCAACAACGTTCATCTAAACTATTTCCAAATACACATCAACTCAGAACCATAAATTTCTCTTGGGACTTACTCGCAAATATAAGACATCCAGTGGGGTCATGACTCCCACAAGACAATCCCATATCTACAATATGTATCCAAGGACGTGTGCAGATCATACAGCAAATGCTAGTATTATTCACCAAGTAGTGAGATTGAGAATCAACTCATTCAATTGAAACCTGTCTATAACATACACTAGCATTTTGTACTAAAAGAAGTTGTATGGTTCATTAACACGGATGAAAAAAACTACAATTTTGTATCTACAAAGTATGGTGATTATTTCAAGCTTCTTGAATAGGTTGATGCACTTCGAATATAGACCACCTACCTATTATTGACATCTCACCTCATAATCCAATAGTCTAACATCTGGCTGTATCCGGTTACAGCTTTAAATACACCCTTACATACCATGATCACTAGTACCATGAGCAAACCATGGGAGCTTTCACGTCCCATGCTCAATACAATTAGCTCTTAAATAGTCAGGAAAACTCAAAATATTACTTATTAAATATCAATTTGACTTTCCCGGATAAGAGAAGTCTATTTTAGAAAATTTACCAGTCTCTCTTATTATGTTCAAGGAGTTTGTGTTGAAATCTGGACACACCACTGCTAATGAGAGTTAGCCCTGGTTATATTAAGACAATAGGGAGTGTGTTATCTCTCTTGTGCCATAGAATGAAAAAGCTATCATGAATGTCATCCTTATTCTGTAGGCTGTATTCCTACATTTAAAAGATAAATATTTGACAAATCCTAAGGTCCATAGTACCAGACCATGCAGCTAATCAACAGATATTTCCAGGTACTTGAATAATTAAAATTGGCGCAGTGACACTGGCGATATCAGCATATATAGATTTATGTCAAGGATTATGTCATGATGTCATATGACGTCACAAAGGCCATGTTGGATGATTTTATCATGAGATTTTATCAGTGTGCACAATGGGTCCTGGTTTTAGCTACGACCCTGTAAACATGCAGCATATGTGTGACTTGTACATTCAACACTCAAGTGTGGCTCAGTAATGTGGGACCCGTATCTCCAAATGGACATTGATAAATTAGAATGTATACAGAGACGGGCTGATAGATTTATAGCAAATGACTACAGGTCACGTGAACAGGGATGTATTCAGAAAATGTTTGACAAACTGGAAATTCCATCACGTTAGAGCCGCAGAAACCGAAATAGTTTAATGTTCTTGCAGAAAGTGGTAAATGAAGTGGTACCAGATATGCCACAAGACCAGAAGCTCATTCAGGAGCAGGAATATTTTCCGTTCGCCAAACAAGTGTTAGATCATATGGCCCTATTGAATGGGATGTTCACTGAACGTTCACGGCGAACATTTTGTGGCAAGGTGAACAACTTTATAGGTGACTCACCATGATTTTCCATGAAAAGAAAATGGCGACAAAATATACAGCATCGTAAACTGAGACACATTTATTGTCAATTTAACCATAAATAATGCATACCAATGCATTCTTAGCGATCTTAGTATTATGTTAGTCTTCCCCCAATATGTGTATGCTTGTGGATTGTTTCTGAGACCCTGATATTCATTATGACGTAACAAATATGGCATCATAATGATCGCATCTGACAAAAAGTAAACCCTCATAACTATCATGCGACGTCATAAATGAATGCATGTCGAAGCTATGCATGACAACTCGTTCAGGAAGGCAAATATAGTTCGCCACGGACAGCGAGCATAAATAGGTGAATTCTCGGTGAACATTTGCGCTCCTGAACTCAACACAGTTTCTAACCCCTATCAGACCTAAACGATCGAGCCGGGCCAAACGTTTTGAAGGGTTCTCTACAGACAACATAGTGTACATTCAGCGAGGCACAACTCTAAGGGCTTTGTGGTTGACAACAGTAAAGTTTACAGAAACTCGTCCTTCATAGACACGGTTGTACAATTGTAGCACGGATCAATCGGTCAGGTACGAACAATCCCAGCCTGTCTGGGTACGGAATGGCCTGACCAGATAGGTCCCAAGCATGCCCCCTGGATAGGACAGTATGCGTGTACAAAGCCATATGAGAGAGGTTCTAAAAAAATGACAAAGTCTGTGAGATCGCCTAGCGCACATGCGCGGCCATCAGATATTGCCTACCGACATGTGTTAGCGTTGGAGAGAATGCCATCATACTTTGTACGGAGTTGGTACATGTAATTCCTTTAAACTATATTAACCTTGTCGGTCTTGGTATTCATCATGACCAGAACGAAGAGAGGATTCTAAATCTTTTTACTATTTTAAAATCGGTCCTGAGATGGCCGAGTTATCCATGTTTAAACCTTAAAGTTCTGCTCAAAATAGTTTCTAAAAGTTATAAGCACATGTATGTACTTAGTGAATGGGGAGTATAGCGTATCACGGGATCAATTTCCCTGCCTCTGAAATGTGCGCGCTGATTGGTTGTGGCGCTCCAGCTGTGACGTCAGGAGTAGTATAAAAGAATCTGGAAAATCATAATCGAGAGCGGTCAGAATAGAGAGAATGTGATGGTGAGGTGCCTGGTCTGAGAGAAGCGATTCGTAGGTAACTGCTTACTGTAAAGCCATGCTCCATATAGCCTACTATGGTGCCTCTTGGTTTTGAGAACTCGTCTCTGGGGCACCTGTTGGCCCTGATGTAACGCTCCCCAAAGTATTAGGGTGAGTGATGCTCTCGGTGGATAACTCGCCAGATCTGCCATGCCACGTCAAAGAGTGGTAGTTCCAAATCTGCACATATGTCGTGCACAGTTTTAGACATTTCGACCACAGTGTCAGCGGACATTGCTTGATGCACCACACGAGATATGTGGTGCATCTCGTCTTGTGAACCACCAGGATGCATCTGCATTGTATAACTTTCAACTGTAGCCCTTCATAACTACAGGGCAGCTTCAAACTTCCGCGCCAATACGGAACTTTCTGAACACCATTTAAATTGCTTACTGTGTGTATAAACGTGACTAACTACTAGCCATCCGCATCCGCAACAGTTCTTCTTCACCGTCCCTGAGGGTGAGCCACATCAGACAGTTCACCTGTAGATTTTCCTAGCAGCTAACTTCCGCATCGTGCCATCTCATGCTCCGAATATGTTATGCTTCAACCACAGTGATTCCAGAACTTTTTCCATACCGATGACTAATAGGTACTGCATTATTGTATTAATGTATTAATTTCTTTATCAGGTACTGATGACTAACACGTACCGCACGGTCGTCTGAGACCGCATTTTTATAGTTTATACTTTTTAACTGTATATATTTATTCTTATTTTGTGCCAATGACTAACAGGCACCGCAAGGTCGTGTGACCTCTCATTTTACTGTACCGTACTGTGATAGTTAGGTACATGGCAGTAGCCATTCTAGCTATATGTTTTGCTTATTTTATGCAAAACCATTAGCACCACAGTTCGCTAGGCTACACTATACAGCAACAACAACCGCACCACCTTGTTCCTCAACAGTGTCAACTTTTCACTGAGGTCGCTGTTCATGTTCTCATTACATGAACCTGACATGCAGCCGACTAAACCTGGACTATTTTAGCTCAATAGGATATGTGTATAGTAGTAAGGGACGATTACTCTGTAGGAGACATTTTGTGTACGTCTCTTTTCTGGGAGTAGCGGATAGGTAACACCGCACACCGGCTAGGTTGTATAAATTGGCCATATACCATAAGGCCTCCTATTCTTACGACTATAAGAGTAATTGTCTCTGTCTACGCTCCTCCAGCTTCCAGGCTTAATACGTGTTTGAAGTCCCCTCCACCACGTTAATTAGAGCTGACTTTGAAGCTATTGGTGTTTCAGAGCAGTTAGAATCAAACTGTCAATGACCCCAAACACTCCCCCTGTCTCTTCGGATACTTGTTAGTTTAGAGAACCATGCCACAGTAAGAAGCACTGCGAAAATATGATTAATTACTGGCCTGCAGTACATTGCAGCTCTTAGTGATTTTACATAATCCTAAAGACAGGTAATAATGTTAGTCCCCTGGTGCGAATCTCACATAATCGACCCCAAAATGCTGATTGACGGACAGGACAGGGATCTCCATCTAACGCTACAAGTGACTGTGTGCGGTCTTAGAACCCACCACTCCCTCACGGGAAGGTCACTATTGTTGGATATCTGTCTCTTTGTCCCCACCATAAACTTATATGTGCTTTTCAATGGTTATGTAATGCGACTTGTCCCTGTGCTGTTATATATGGTCATGATGCGGTGGTGACAGGATCGCCATATGATTATGGAGCTACCACCTCGTGACATATCCGCACACTGTCTAACTGAGGGGGATGCTACGTGAGGGTGACCATACTGTCACAGGGCATTCTCGCCAGTCAGGCTTATATGTTAAACATAGTTAGAATACACAGCCATATGC
The DNA here is from genome assembly GCA_034401795.1 of Chaetoderma sp. LZ-2023a. NCBI lineage: Eukaryota > Metazoa > Mollusca > Caudofoveata > Chaetodermatida > Chaetodermatidae > Chaetoderma > Chaetoderma sp. LZ-2023a. The sequence goes on along the minus strand of CM067360.1, from coordinate 71,478,720 downwards.
AGCTTATACCTTGATCTCAACCCAAAAACTAAATGGTAGGATAGGATCTTGCAGAAGGACCGCATAAATAAATCAGCAACCACTAATTCAGTATCTTTTAACTTACATAACGCGACAGGGTTGACTTCTGTGGCAATCATCCACCTCATCTTCACGTAATACAGCGTGCATCACAATAACTTATAATTTCACTAGGTTGACTCTTTTTACATAGCATAGTGTGAACAGGAGAGTCTCCCTTTTTGGTTAATTTAGTTTATATTAAACTTGCTAAGTACCTGCGGTAGGACCCTCCTTTCCCGGGATACCTCACTGATTATATCAATCAGAGATCGGTGAGGTAACTCTAGCGAGGACCATGTTAGACGATTCATCAACTCGACCCTATGTACTTGACTTCGCTCTTGTAACAGCAAACGAGTACCTTTGTTTGTTAGTTAACTAAACTAATTATGTATTTAATCATGTCTAGGCTCTAAATGGAGCAAATGGACCTCCACACCAGTGACACAAACAGCCGGGGTGAGATGGTGTGGTTTAGCTTCCGCGATGATGATTGCACAGTGCCCCTGGAATGTGAACGTTCCACCGGCTCTTGAAGTCAGTCTTTGTAAAGCAAAGGCTGTTGGGGCCTCTTGTCGATCTAAAACCCACAATATGATTTACTCTTACTTGAGTAATCATATGTGGATTAGATACATATGTATGCACATATATACACGTAAAATATTCATGTTAGATGGCCATTTCTTGGTGCGGAGTAAGTATCTGATAGTTTTCTGCAGTCTCTTATGAACTAGGTGATGATGTTTTGTTTTGTGAGATGTTGTTCCAGGCTGAGAGACCGAATTCTTTCAAAACTGCTTTTTTGATTCGTTCAAAATGCTGTTCTCTGACGGATTTAGTGATTTGGAATGCCGTAAGAAAGAGGATTATTGTCTCATCCTCTATCCCAGGACATGTAGCATTTATGGTGTCGTTGCTAGGCTTTTCTTTCACAGGTTGGAGCATGTGTGTACCGATCAAGAGTCTAGATTTTGTGAGCGGCATTATAACTTCTCGGGTCATAGCTTTCACAGAGTTCCATACATGCTATGTAATTCACCTTTCCAGAGTATTCATCTATCAATCTGACGTCAAATGGCGTGTATGATGGCGTCATAATCATTACGTCATAAATGATTCTCTATGTCCTTTAGCTCTTAATAGTCTGACACGTTGTACGAATTGTATGTCTGTTCTATTTAATAAACATGATGTTGAATATTCTGAAACTAATTTGACTGGGCGCTGTTGCTGCCATAGGCAGCAACAGCACCCAGTCAAAATAGTTCCAAAATATTCAATATCTTGGCTGTATAATTTTCTGGAAATTGATAGTCAGGGAGTTCATAGATCGATCGATCCCAACATGAGCGAGATGTGAGTGGAGCTTAGCTAGAGATGGGAGAACATGGCTAAAATGGAAAAAGGTCCATTCTGAACGTTGATTTCTGTTCACTGTCGTTTATGAGGCGCTCAGTCCAGAAATTATTGATAGCTGTTTTACTCTTCGGGTGATATTTGATGCGGATTCATACAGTAGACTTGGAAGATCAGGTAGAGAGTATACTTCGAACAGATTAGTAATACGAAGTAAGAAAGTGTGGGCTAGCTTTGACGAGGAGCCACCTTAGAAGAACTTGTAGTATAATCTTATCGTTGCAGTTGAGAATTGAATTGAATACTGTAAGTTGACATTTGTGAATTTCTCTTGCTATGGGAAGGGCCCCTAAAAGAAGATGCCAGGTGACAGTTGCAGTCCTCGTGGGAGGTGAAGGCATTTTGCGGAAGAATACCGTATGAAAGTTATGTAACTGCTCTAACTGCCTGCTGTTCAGAGCAAGATGTTCCAGCCCGAATAAGAGACGAGATAGTACATATGATTAATAGATAATATACAATATCTTCGGGTTTAGACCATTAGTGCCGTGCATCACCCTCTTGATCAATATGTAGAATGTATGCCTTGCATGACTTATTCGTTCCTGGATGTTTATTTGCAGCTGCTCCCGTTGATCTCGTGAATCCCAGATGTACAGTTTGATCAAGGATTGGTATCTGAACATTGCAAAGATTCCCTGTTGAAATTAACGTTTTCTTCATACTCGAGGCAGTAACATTAATTTTGATCAATGCACTCTTTGTTGGATGAATATTAAAGTGGCGTTGATTTGTGTATGTGCAACGTTTGCTATTATCTGTAATTATGTTGGATATTTAGACATCACGAGGATCTCGTCGGCACATGTAGGACAGCCAGCATATGTTGTTCCTATGGAAAGTCCAAGGTTGTTTTTCTCAAGGTGTATGAGAACATCATTATTGTATAACTTGTAGAGGTGGGTAGATAAGATTCATCCTTGTCGAACTCCCTGGTTGATCTGTACATGTTAGCTAAGACCATCTTTCCATTTAACTTTTGAAAACAAGTCTTGATACATATTATTTATTATAGACCAGTAGGTGGGATTGATGTCTTGCTGAAATAGCTTGTCCATAATGATAGTGTGACTTACTACGTCGAAGGCTTTCTCGCTGTAAAGTGATTAAATCTCCTGCTGCTTTTATATGCTCAGATGATAGTTGGTATTCATCGCTAGCTTTGCCAGGATTCAGATCACTAATTGCTGTTTTGATTTTCAGTTCTGTAAATGGGGTTGGGGTGGGGTGGGGGAGTGCTCTCCGAGCAGTACGGATTTTTGCTGATTTCTTTTATTAGATTGTGGTGATATTAAAATCTGGAGAGATGTGCTGGATCATCATGTGGGAGACATTTGGCCATTGCCAGGTCTTTGTAATACCAGTAGTCCATATGATGGAATTCTGGTAATACTGTGCCAAAGTTCACCTCTGTTGTCGAAGATCTGAGATTCCATTTTTGTTGTGAATGTTAATTTCAGTGGTATTAGCTCTATCTGCTGTATTTCCTTCTAATCAGTTGGTATAATTTTTGCGTGGATGGGTAACTGTCTAGTTGACCATATATGTCCTTTCTTTCACATGCACGCAATTGTTATTAAATGGGAAAACCTGGAACGGTTAGACTGCCACATGGTAACTGGATCAATGAATTGCTCTAATGTTTCGTAAATAACTTAGGTACTTGAACGCAAGTCTCTGTTCTCAGATCTTCGTCGGTGGTCTGAGTTGCTGTGCCAGCTGCTGCTGCGGCTGTGGCTGTCACTGCTGCTATACTAGGACACGCCTCAGATGACGATATACATATCAACTATCAGAAGGGTGAAATGCTTCTGAAATCCTGCTAAGATAGTCATTTGCTGGTAATGTAATAAGCATGCACTAGCAACGTAAGCCTGGGGTCTAGTACGCTGTTGCTGACCTATGCCCATAATGGGTTTAATGATCTGCTCTCGGATCATGGCATAGCCATGGAGGAAAGGGTTAATAATGAATCCAGAGTCATGCAAGATGCTTACATCCCACCGGGCATTCACCCCTCAGCCATCGATGAGGATGGGAGACGTGGTATCAAAATTACCTGCATGCACGCAAGCATAAGCAGTGTCAAGTGCTTGAAAGAGGCCTCTCTCGCCGCAACGCCGAAACGCCGTCTGCCAGACATATTTGGCAGGTAGTTGATGTATAGTAAAAAAGAACAGGTCCATGAACAATTCCACTGCTAACTACACTGATGCATTATGATAGTGAGTTATAGAAAACTCTCTGTTTCCCCGTTTAGCAAGAAGCCTTCGATTCGTTTCTATATGTTTTCCCTGATTCCATGAGCTTCTAATTTAAAAGGTATTCCTCGGTGTGGGACAGGATCAAATCCATTGCTGAACTCTAGATATATGACGGCTCTTGGTGGTTGTTGTTGGTTGATTCTATCCACATGTTTATTATTTGTATAAGATGGGTCCAGAGATAAAAGCAAATTGGTAAGCAGAGGATTAAGATATGGACCCCGGATTTCAATTTGCCACTTTTAAATTGAATTGACATTCGTCGTTGAAAAGGGTGATCAGGGAGTGCTGGTGGAGATGCGGACACCATATAACACACTGAGCTAACTGCAGCCTTAGTAGACCAAGTAGGCCTTTATTAGGTGAAGAATCGTGCAAAACGAGTCATTATGTCAAACATGATGCAGTCATTCTCGCTACCCAGAGTCCAGTGTAGCCAAAGTTCAGAATGTTGAAAGATATTTATCCTTTAATATATTAAAGAGTTGTTACAGGACTAGGTGACAGTCATGCTTACTGAAGAAATACCACTGAAAGTGTGTTGCTGAAGGTAACCCTTCGTTATATTGTTAGCATCACCAGATTTAGCACATCCGTTCATATTGTGGGTGGCTAGAGAAAATTTAGTTTTATATCAGTGTAAATATCCATGCCACAAGGTCACTACGTTTATACAGGAATACACAATCTTTGGCCATACATCCAGAATTAAAGAAGATAGAATCAGCAGATTTGGTGCCACTTTTCATATTTTGACTCGTTGGGATTGATTGTGTATGAAGTCAAACTGTGAATTATCTAGGATCAGGGTAGTCACTAAGTCCATGGCAAAAACAGAGCATGAACGGATGAGTGCACACACACACGCACGCGTCGAACGCACGCACGCACACAGTTTATAGTTGTTTAATAGTGATAAGATGCGTTGTGTTAGCATTAGACTTACCTTCAGCATGACGTTGCTGATGCAATATCTCCCTGAAATCATCCACATCCTCATCGTTATTACAAATCATATCCTTGCTGACAGATCAGTCCAGACTGTAACCTGTTAGAGAGTTAGAGTACAAATTAAGGATGAACTTCTATTATTTAGAAATGTCTAGGCCCTATATGCTATACAAATAACATTCAACCAAGTTATGCGTGTGTGTAACGCCAAGAGAATGTGACTCAGTGGCGTAGCCAGGTTTTCACGTCAGGGGGAGCGCACTCCACCCCACTTGAGCGAGGACTTAAAAGGCGCCACCCCGCATACCAATTAGGTGTCAGAATCTGCTTAAATTTCTTTACTAAAGAGAAAATAGCATCCCAGCGTCGCCAATTATTTTATTCTACCGAGAAGGTAGCGTGTATTCTATTATTTTTTCTCTTGATGTAGTCTAATTAAAACAAAGTCTCAACATAGCGATGAGCAAGCATGACAAGAAGACATTAACAACGTTGTAAATTCAAATTTATAGTTCTAATTTTCAATGTAGATTAACTTGTTAAAGGTGGCTTGGGAGTTGGGACATCCAGAAACTTGTATGTGTTACGGACATGATTTAGACGCCACATTTGGGAAGATTGGTCCAGGGGAACACGAGAAGTTAAATGATAAAAGCTAAGAGAATGCATATTTCTCGCCGGAAACAGGGAATTAATCAATGTTATACAATCACTGTCTTGTTTACGACATATTTACTTCCCTTGCACCGCGGTTTCAATGGAACCTAATGGAACTGTGGCCACTTTGAACTGCGACCAATGTATGAAATTTGTCACCAATCTCGTCAATGCACAATTTAAGGTATATGTATGAAAGATTACTGTACTCTGCGGATGTAGTGCTAGAAACATCCTACAGTAATCAGTCCTTCTTCGGTTTTGCCCACTGTGTCTTGTCCTTAGCTTCCTCAGGTCCATTCTTGACTTGAGTGTAGCGAGTCCGGCTTTCTTGAGGGAACCTTGTAGAACGCTTAGAAGATTTATGCAATGGCGTCCTCTCCTGGCTTTGTATTTGCTGGGTCCGAGTAAAGCGAATTACAAGGCCCTCTGTGCTGGCATCCTTAGCACATGGCCAAAAAATGGACCATCTCTGCTGGGTGACTTTTACAGACAGCGGCGATGTATTACACATCTTGTTTACAGCATCGTTGGAAATTATGCGGTCTGGCCATCGGTCTGTTGATGGTGCGGACGTGTTTGCGGTGGCAGTCATTAAGTTTGTCTAGAGCTGCCTTTGGAGCTGCCCAGCCGTTGCAGTTATACAGCATCAAGGATACGCAGGCTATGTTGTATGAACGTAGTCTTCTTGTCAAAGGTACCTTTGATCTATGAATCCATAGCTTCCAGAACTGGAAAGCTATGTTCCCCATGATGCAGTGTGCAGCAATGTCAGCAGCACTACAGAGCAGTGAGCGCAGGATTTTACTTTTCCTCCATGGATCGCTGCCACGAAGTGGATCGTCATTCTGTTTAGTGCCATGCTTTGTCGATAGGTATATGTGGGATAAAAAGATTCTCAATTTTTAGTTTGCTTTCTGCTATTGAAAGTAGTTTATCAAGTGGTTTCATTTCCTCGTCTATGATGTCCACATCGTCGGCATATTCCATCTCTAGCGGCATACCCAGTATGGACACTGGTGCGGTGGTGGGTAGGGTGCGGTGGGGTGGGGTGCGGGTGGGTGGGGGAGGGGTGGTGGTCTTGTGGAATATTCCCGCACAGATTCCAATGCAGCACGGATTCCAATGCAGTAGCAAGGTAACCGGTGAAAGGCACATGAGATAGACCATCTCCCTGTGGTGATCCAATTGATGTCTCAAACACCTCGCTGACCTGACTCATCTGGTCAAATTGGTATCTGCAAGTAGTAGTAGTAGTAGTATCACTAAGCATAGCTCCTCATCGTTGCAACTTGCCTGCCGTAGCACATATAGGATCTTTGAGCGGCTAATTGTGTCGAAGGCTCCTGATATGTCAATGCTCATTTTGTGGAAACCCCAGTGTTTGGGACTGTCACAAGCATGTGTTCAGTCCATACAATGTCTATGCCGCATCTTCCACTTTGACATGATCCAGGGAAATCATCGATCTTGTCTCCGATATGACATAGAGTAACATTGGATAGCATTTTCTATATGCTGTTGCCGAGCACAATGGGCCGCAGATTGACTTGGGGACCAGTGGATTCTTTGGCTTGGGGCCCGCAATAAGAGTGCATTGGCCTACAGCATCGTCCATTTTCAGGGCTTTGCGTGTTTTCGCAACTTCTGATGTTTTAATTGATGTTAGTAATGGCCTGGGCTCACCTGACAACGGGTGCAAATGCTTATCGTTGTGGTCAGTGAACTGTTCCGTAAACCATTTTCGAATTGCGTCGGCTTTGCTCTGATCAGCCCCGATAAAGTGTCTTTCAGAGGTATGTGCAGTGAGTCGTTGGTAGTGTGTAGTCAGTAACTTTCAGGACTCGGGCTGCCCGAAACACGTTGTGACAGTTATCCATGGCGGTGATCTCATCTATTAGGAAGTCTGCTTGATGAATAGCGAGCTCTTTTAAGCCTTCGCTGATGTTGCGTAGACTGTTATTGCGTTCCCTGTTTAGTTAGGTGTGTTCTTCACTTTGGTCACTTTGATAGATGCGCCGCCATATCGCTTTCTGCGCTGCTGGTAGTTTTACTACTACAGGCCGTACAGGGTCATCAGTATACATAAATCGGCTGTTGTTTTTTAGTACTCCATACGGTGCTGGTAGCTGATGATTCCATACATTTCAAGTGTATTTTGTTTAGGGCTTCGTTGGAGTTGGAGCTGACGTCGATGTTAGTTATTTACTCCCCGAGGGCCTTTGGAATGCCATTTGAGTGTCAGTGTCGCCGATGAGCTTGGGTATGTTGTAGGTGACTTTACACTCTTGCATGGTATGGCGTTTATACAATAGGCAGAGATGGTTCATCTGAGGGTATGTAACGACTGGCTTGTGGTTAGAATTTAGGTCTGCATCATCATATGAACGAGCATCCCGATGTAGTGGCTTTGCTTCTGTTTTGCATAGTATAACGTCTATTTTGTTTAAGACTGCTGTTGCAGCCTTAGAGCATGTTAGGACTTTGCAATCAGCAATGTGTCCTGTCCATGCTGTTCACTGATGGAATTGGTGGTTGAAACCTGTATTTGTGGCATGTCGACTACTGGAACTAAGGAATGCCACGAGTACACCATTGCTGTTGCGTCTGCCCTCTCCATACGACCCCATGTATAAGCCAAGTCCTGAATTCTTGTCCGCATTGCTTGGAATTGAAATCTCCACACATGAACAGTTGCCATCTGGCTGGATTGTAATAGCGGAGCTCAGTTCTACATAGAATGGATTTAATATTCATGACATTCTCTTTGGCTTTTGCAGTAATTGTTGACTATACAACAGTTAGCGGTGGTGCGTTTTCGCGTTGGCATAGCCAGGTCGATGAATGCAATGTGATCACTGACGTATCCAGTATTAATGGCATGGTCCAAAAGCCTTGGTCTGATTACCAATCTTAAGCCCCGATATGTGGTCGTGTATTTGTCCCATGAGTACGAGCTTGTAGCCTGTCTGAAGTTGCTGCTCTGAGTGGATAGCTATTTTAGTCTCTTAAATGCATGTGCTATCGAGCTTATAATGTTCACATTCTGTACCTAAGGTTTGCTTCTTTGATGTTGCAGTCAGACCACGTTCCCCGTAGCTATGGTAAGCTCGTGGGAGGATCGCGTCGTCTGGGGATGTCGAACACATTTTCTAGTTCCAAGAAGATTAGACATATTCAGAGCTGCCTCAGTATGCGGTTGTCAACCCGCAATCATTGATGACTTATTTTCTCCAACAAAGTTGGTACATACGGGGGAGACCGGTGTGAAGGTGTCACCTTTCTCCCCCATGAGGCATATATCGGTGTGCTTCTAACAAATCTATCAACACGAAGGCATTCAGGCCTAAATGTGGCATAACCAAGCTGAAATGCTGCTGACATCCAAGTCAATAACAACTTCTCCATTTGTCACAAATCACACCCATCTGCAAAATCTGACACATCAATTAAAAGGCGTAATGGAATGAATCCTATCTCTAGGTAAGCTCCGCCCACGCTTTGGCCGTGTTGGGATCGATCGATCCCCGCACTGCACTCTCTTCTTAATCTTTATATCCAGAAATTTCTACAGGTAAGCTGTTGATTATTTTGAAACTTATTTGACTGGGTGCTGTTGCTGCCTATGACCCTTAAATAGTAAAGACATACAATTCGTACAACAACGCTTAGCCCGTCATTAATGAATCGTTCGTGACGAACTTATCTACGCTATTCATGGCGTCATTAATTATGACATCACCCTACATGTCACGTGATTAATTATGACGTCATATGATTGATGGATAAACTGGAAATGTCCATTGTTATAGAGCCGAAAAAGAGAGAACACAATCTATAGGTACGTGCTCCTCAGGATGCTGGTAAGTCTACTTTTTAAAAGTCGCATGCACGGAGCTAACTAGATAGATGTTAGCAATACATGTTCTGGTTTGTGATGAAGGTTATTTATTAACTTGCATTTGGGGATTAACAATAAAGGATCTTGTTATTTTCTTTAACCCTACCATGCCGAAACCGGCCCAACCTGGCCTTGTGGTGATCTTGAGGAATGGCCATTTACAGGCCAAGAGAATACCATTTTTGAAAATCAACCACAGCAATGACTGGCTCGATAACAGAGCCAGCCATTCCAGTGTTAAAGTTTCAAAAATACACTTCTCTTAGCCTGTAAATGGACATTCAATAAGTAAATATTAAAATTTTTGGAAGAAATTTAGTCATTAAAGGGTTAAAAGTTGAATGAGACACTTGAAAATCCGCTAGCCCCGCAGAATGCTGGTCGACGATTTGGCTAATACTTTTGATGAAACGTAACAAATCAACCCAAAATTGGGCATGGGTCAATATTGTGAAACTCCCTTCAACTTAAAATAAAAATGACTCCGTTTCTGTAACTGTTTCCCTTGCTGTTACCAAAATGCAAGTGTACTGGCCCTCAGAATGCTGGTTTTCCCTATAACAAATCAAGACAATACACAATACATACATCTTTACAAAAATCATATCGTTTGTCTCATTCCATAGCCGTTTGGCAGCCAATTTATACAAAGGTTTGTTTTCAAAAAGAAATTAAAAGAGCAAAATGAATCAAGAAACAATAAAATTGTTAATTTTTCTTGTACATGTAAGTCTTATCAGCAGTCTTTGGGTTCTTTTCAGATAAATTCAAAATTAAGCCAAAAATTAGCATGCTAATAATGCCGAGGGTACCTTGCTATCGCTCAAGTAACAATTGCAGAATGATTTAGTAACATATAAATGGAAAAGTACAACAGATAAGTGACGCAGTGCAATTTTACATTGAGCCCAATTACAGAGCTTAAGAATGCGACACCCCCCCCCACCCCCAACAAAAAAAATGCCATTGACCAAACACACAAACCACCATTCTTTATAACTACCATCCAATATCTATGTAAATTTCCAATAGAAATTACCGTGCTCTTGTCCGTTTATACTAAAGTGGTGAAGTGATACGTCAGTTTCTATTGAAAATTATGCGGTTAAAACTTGCAGAAACAATTTTTTTGTCATCAAATGTCTTGGAAACTTGGAAAATTGTACATTTTCTATTTTTAGCTGGCCTGTGCAATCTAGATAGCCTATCTGAGCACAGGCCTTTGAATTTTCGTCCATACATCCCTCTACCACATATTCCCCCTACTATATATATAAATATACACAAGGTGTGAAACCTTCATCTGTGGGCACCATTGTCAGGAAGCTGATTGGTTGTTTGTTGTCAAAATCCGCTGACATCACGTTTCTGACTACAAACCACTACAAACCAACCAATCAGCTTTCTGACAATGGTGCTCACAGATGAAGGTTTCACACCTTGTGTATATTTATATATATATATAGTAGGAGGGATATGTGGTGGAGGGATGGATGGACGAAAATTCAAAGGCCTGTGATCTGAGTAGTACAAAGGGAAATGCATGACCGGTTTTTTGTTTACTCCGGTCCATTTTGTTGGTTCACCTGCATTTTGAGCGGCATCATTTTGAGGTGCACCTACCTGTACGGGGGTCTGCGATATGCTCATATGGGGCTGTATTTGCCTATATTGTTACTTTAGACGTTATGCTTTAAATCGAGCCGTGTGCATGTGTCTCTGAGTCTCGTCGTATTCCCATTGTGGAATAATAACCAAATTCGATTCCCACAGTTTTTGGGAAACATAGAATGACAGTTAGGCCTACACACCGTACTGAGAGGCTTAATGACCGTCAAGCTTCTAACGCATTGGGAAAACTATTATATGTCCATTCTATCTTATTCCGATACCATCTGATATTCACAGGCTAACAAGCTGCTTCCAAAATTGCTCGTGATGCGCACGGGCCAACAATAAGTTACGTCGCCCTGGTTCTTGTATATGCAGCGATAAGATCATGCATACATCATCGTAGTTTAATTTACAAATCCGACTTTCTAACGAGCTGAATATGAATGAAATCATTTTCGTACACAAAATAATACGTTGTCATTTAGTCTGAGTCTGCTCTGACCCCAAACCGAACGTATGACAGATATTTTGATAGACTGGCGGGCCGCATCGGTCAATCCCAATATCTGTCATAGGGCCGGTTCAGGGCCAGTGCAGAATCGGATTACCCGTCATTTAATCTCACATTAATGGACCTTTCCAGTTTTTGCTATGGGCCGCCCATCTGTGGGTAAACTCCATCCAGGCTTCGCCAGTATTGGGATCTATCAATCCCCGAACGCTCTGACTACCAATTTCCAGAAAACTATATGCCTGCAGGTAAGCTGTTGAATATTTTGAAACTAATTTGACTATTGCAGCAACAGCGCGCAGTCAAATTAGTTTCAAAATATTCAGCAAAGATATACAATTCGTGCAAAGTGTCAAACTATTAAGCGTTTCAGACGGACTAAATCGGGTCATTCATGACGTAATGATTATGACGTCATCCTACACGCCACGTAGTTGATTATGACGTCTTATGACGGATGGACAAACAGGAAATGTCCATTAGCCGTTTAGCTTCCAATTGTATTATTAATTTATCACCTGGTTCACGATCAAATCAGTTAAGCACCGTATGCCTTAAATCCTTTACAACACGATACTAAGTACGATGTTCGCACATATATACACACATGGCCATGATAAATCCATCGTGACTAGCTAGGCCTATATTGTAAAACCTATCTATTACGAACAGCCCATGGACCTGGAAGAGGTGGTCACTTCAGTATGGTCATCGGTTAATACAACTTATCGGATCTGGTATATAGGTTTTGAGTCAAAATAAAATTAATGCTGGCGCTTCATTTAGTACGGATGACCATATGGCCAGTAGTCTCAAGCTACTCACTACTGTGTGGAACCCAAACCACATGTCCGCGCTATATACAGGCTGAATGTACAAAATAGGTCTACTAACTCCATTCTATGCGTTATCTGTCCCGTAGTTTGACCCGAGTGTGTGTGTGTGCTTATTTTGTAAACCATAAATCATAAACCTAGAGTAAATTGGCTCCCATTAAACAATTGCACCAAATTTACTATTACTGTCATATTATGTAGGCATACGTGTGTAGGCCCTATCTATCATGTAGGCCTAAGCATGCAGTAGGCATATTGCTAGGTTTCTACATCTGACAATAGTCAAAGACCCGCAGTCACGCCAGAATACTTGAAAATAAAATGCTTAAAACTGTATACTGTTAGAGGTGTAAATGGTGTGTCTAAATTAAATGAACCGAAATAAATTTTAATATATGATGATTTCATTTGTTTAAATTAATATAATTTCCAGTTGAGAGGTTAAATTAAAGATACGTATTCGTAATTACACTTCACAACTGGTATTATGTCGGCCAAAGGTTAGCTAATGTAATCCTATGTAGGCTTCGCAATGGCTGTAGTAATTTAAATCGGCATCTATTTGAAAATTTTCTGTCAGACTCAGCTAGCTGCCCATGTGGATACACTGATGAACCCACAAATCATTATCTCCTCCACTGCCCTCTTTTTAACGACCAAAGAGTTTCTCTCCAAAATCAGCTCGTCCTAAAGAATATCTCTCTTGCGACACTGACAGCTAATCAACTTCTATACGACATTAACAATGTCGACTTGGAAAAGAATATTACAATATGTAGCGCCGTATGCCAATACATAGTCAATACGAACCGCTCTAAGTAACTTTCTATTTGTTAAATTCGCAACTATAAGAGCGAAATGCAAACAGCCCAACATATACAAGCATGGTGAACGCAGCATTAAGAGCTCCTCACCTCACCTTTCTCACTCTTGTCAAATTCTTAGTTTATACCCTGTTTCTCATATTCTCCTCTCCTCTCTTTTTGTCTCTCTTTCCCTAACTCTCCCCCACCCCACACACATACACACTCCATCCCAACCTCTCTCTCTCTCTCTCTCTCTCTCTCTCTCTCTCTACTTCCCTCCCTCCCCCCCCCCCCTCCCCCCCCCCCCCCGATCTCTCCCTCTCTCTCGCTCTCTACTTCCCTCCCTCCCTCCCTCCCCCCTCTCCCCCCCCGCTCTCTCCTTCTCTCTCTCTCTCTCTCCCCCCTTCCCCCCCCCCTCTCTCTCTCGCGCGCTCATTATGCACACACGCACGGCAATACGTACGCACACACGCACATATTCACGTACACATACATAAGCGTGCGAACTACCTAGACAATTGTAATCAGAGGTTGATATAAATTATCATTTAACTAGTTATACATACGTTACTATTTAATTATGTTTTATTATACCCCATCTTGATGTATTTATTAATGTATTGTATTTGTATGTATGGGAGACACGTGTATAAGACTTATGTCTTACTGTGCTCCCATTGACAAAATAAACTTCTGTTTAAACCAAACTTCACAACAAAAATAATATTAACGACGCCATAGCTGATAGATCTAGAAATTAAACATACGGAGGCATGTCCATAAACGCATCACGAGGACCAATACTATCATGTTAACATACAGTTCTGAGATTATAGGCCTACGTTATCAGATAAAGCTCAAGGGAGGAGAATAATAATAAGAGTTGTGTTCACCCTGGGTAGCAAACTAGACACAAGTCAATATATAACGAGAAGAAATGACCTAGCAATCACGCACGCACGCACGCACGCACGCACGCAGGCAGGCAGGCAGGCAGGCAGGCAGGCAGGCACGCACGCACGCAGGCAGGCAGGCAGGCAGACAGGCAGGCAGGCAGGCAGGCACGCACGCACGCACGCATAGGGGATATATATATAGTAGCATATACAGTCAGAAAGAAAACAAGGACAAATTTGTACAATCCAACGTCGTTGATATGTTTTTCAGTCAGGCCGGCGTAAGGTCAAAAGTGTCTATTTTGGAAACAATGTTACTGAAAGCTGTTGCGTTTTAGACGCCAAAATTGGCACGTTTACTCAGAACCGCACAGGCATACTTCCCTCCAAATTCGCAGAAGGTCCCTCCAGTAGAATCCAGAGTTATTAAAAATGTATTAACAACAACAACAACAACAACAACAACAACAACAACAACAACAACAACAAGCACTGCATGCTCGCGTATACCTTTGCGTCTAGCAACGCTGGTAACATCTCTGAACTAAGAACCAACCGCAACAAGATAATGTGCTAAATCAGTGAATGTTTTAGAAAAACCTGTTAACCAATAGGGCAGATGACCTGTTAAATGAGATCACTTCTGATGATGACAATATTGTAAAATGTACAAAGTAGTCAAGGCATTAAGTATCGGCACAACACATCAGCGACCCACTGTACACAACACTGATTGACGCGTCATCGGCTCTGATAAGGAAATGGTTCAAAGATCGGTTCACTGGTATAGAACATGGGCCACTACCGCCGTCAATTTGTCAATAGCAAACAAACTGGTGTACATTTTTCAACAATTCTGGGGGACGATGTTGCTGTCTTCGACAGCACCATCTTCCACCAAATTTGTTGAAAAATGTACACCAGGTCATCTTTTAATTTACTTTGAAAATTTAAAATTCTTACATCGGTGTGGTATGTGTTAAAGCTGGGAATGCTACGAAAGATGCAGTATGCAGATACAGGTAGTGTTGATTTGATCGATGAAGAAAAGGGTCCCCTTGATGGACAGCTTCCGATAGCTGCAAAACACCACACAGTTTCAAACCTTCTTCATGAATGAGTGAAAACCGAGACGAATGATGCAATTACCATATTTCAGGGCGAAGCTATGTGGAGAAAGAGTAGAGTCTTTGGCTCACCTCTCTGCAGTTCAATCAACACTACAACTCATTGCGTAGCAAGAAACATGCCATTTAAGTTCTTGGGGGGTCCCTGAACACCAAGATATGGGTATCGCCTAATATGCCAGTTGGGCATGTATAGTTAATGGGAAATCATTTCTGCGAAAAAACGAAAACCGGCAACTCTGATGCCATTCAGCCCTTGATTTAGGCGTAAACTATCCCCTAACGGAGTAACCTTTAGATTTCGCGTAGCAGCTTTGAGACCCTATGAGACTCAAATGGTAACATCCTAGCCAATGGACCTTTCCATTTTTAGCTATGCCCCGCCCATCACTGGCTAAGCTCCACCCACACCTCGCCGTGTTTGGATTGATCGATCCCCGAATGCCCTAGCTATCAATTTCCTGAAAACTATACAGGGAAGCTGTTGAATATTTTGTAACTAATTAGACTGGGTGCTGTTGCTGCCATAGGCAGCAACAGCGCCCAGTCAAATTAGTTTCAAAATATTCAACAGAATATTTATTAAATAGTAAAAGCAAACAATTTGTACAACAGCCCATAGACCGTCTTCAAATATGCGTTCGTGACGTACTTATCGACATCAGTCATGACGTCATTCATTATGATGTCATCGCACACACCACGCAGTTCATTATGACGTCATATGATGGGTGGGTACTCTGGAAAGGTGAATTGTGGTTCTTTTCAAGACAGTAGAAGAATTTTTCTGAAAACTGACCACTTGAATAACTGGTTTGGTTATCGATCCAGTCATTCCAGATGGGAAATAAAAAAAACCTTTCTTGACCTGGGAATGGGCATGACAATTTTCTCAAGACCACCGCTGAAGCCGTCCTGTTTGGTTGGCTCAGCCATTAAAGGCTAAAGATATATGAGCGAAACCGGATAGCACACATGGCCATCAACAGTTACACAACATTCAACAGCTCCCAGTCAAATTAGTTACAAAATACTCATCAGAATGTTTATTAAATTGTAAATTCATCAAAGACATACACTTCGTTTACACGGGTAAAGGAGGTTTCGATTTTCATGAAGGAGTTATACGCTACATCATTATGATAAGGACGTTAGCTAGCATGTGACGTAATTGACTATGGCGTCAGATAATTCAGTGATTGACAAACTGGATCCCTCCATTCAATAATTATAAAGCAGCCTAAATATTTAACCCTTCGAACCTGAAAGACCAAAAACGAAAAATAAAATGATAAATTTAATTTAAAATATATAGGTCTACAATAGCAACTGTTACCTGTAAAATTTTCAAAGTAATCAACACCTTACCTGTGTGTACGCCAATTTTCTCGAGGTAGGTTCGACAGGCAATTTGTCAAGTATATAGTTCGTCCATTGAACGTGACATATTAATTAGGCCGACGTGACCAGCAATATGAATACGTTTATAGGCCTGCCTAATGGCCTGTATGATATAATTCATCCGAGAAACCTCCATTTGCTTATATAGTACAGCTAATAAATAACATAGTATGTTTCCAAAACAAGAAACATGCTAGTTAGTAAGAAATGTTCTGTGAAATATTTTGATCATAATTGGTAGGCAGCGATGTCTTCCAATATAATTACGTACAAAATATTCAGCAGTACGTTTGATTTTGTTTTGGAAAAAAGTTAGTTTTGAGCTGCACTGTATATATCGACATAGAATCTGAAAATTGCGCGAATTGAATTTGCCCTGCACGATACTATAATCTACTAGATTAACCCTTTAAATGATAAATTTTGTCAACAAAATCTAAATGTTTTCTTGTAGAATGTTCATTTGCAGGTCAAAAGAATACTATATATTTTTTAATTTACCACAAAATAACTGGCTCGGTTACCGAGCCAGTTATTCCAGTGGTAAATTTTCAAAAATAGTGTTCCCTGTCTTGTAAATAAACATTCGTCAAGAACACTGCAGAGGCCGGTTTTTTGGCCGGCTGCTTCACCATGAAAGCGATAAATATCGAATCTCTCTATTGCGTTGATTTCTGTCTCCATAAGCTTATTAGGAGCAGCTGTGTCATTTGTAGCAAATGTATCAGTATATATATATATGGATAGAGTCGATCTCTCGCTCGCTTGACGTCACAATCAACTACGTCACATGTACGCTGACGTCACAGTCAAAATGCGCAGTGAATGACGTAGCTAGGCCAGTCATGAACATTGAATAGCCTAAGTCAAGTTTGACTCCTAACCATAGTTAGCTATAGCTAATAAGAATACCAGTCGAACTTCAAATAGTTAACTAGCTAGTCAACTATAGTCAACAGAGCACCCAACCCCAGTTCAGATGGTTAGTGCGATATTTGCGTCAATTTCAAAATGGCGGACACCGATCGCTTGCCACGAATAAATGCATATAAAAGTGTAAATATTTCACTAAATAACTTAGGTTTCATGAGATTATGCTTTCCCATTGTATGCCAATGTTCCCAAGCCCATATTCCTTCCCACTTTATGCCATATGGACGCTTTTTGACGTCTTAGCGAATAAAAATAACCCATTTTCGTAGGTCATCAAAACAGACGACAGAAAGGGTTAATGGAGACTGGTACCCGGCTCCAAATTTTCTGCAATAGTAATTCAATAGGGAACCGGGTACCAACGAACTTTAGTCGACTACGATCACGTTCGACTGGGCATAGCGACTGCGCATGATCAGTAAACCAGCAAACTGACTATAGTTAGGGAGCCGAACGTGACCCCGATATATGTATACGAATTGTATGTCTGTACTAATTTAATAAACATTCGGTTTCATATTTTGAAACTAATTTGACTGTGCATAGGCAGCAACAGAACCCAGTCAAATTATTCTCAATAACATTCAACGGGTTACTTGTATAGTTAGTTCCTTGGATTTCGGCTCTCTGGTATTCAGGGTTCAAAGTCGATCGCAACACGCACTACGCGTGGGCGGTGCTTGGCTAGAAATGGGAGGTGCATAGCTAGAAATGGGAGGGGCATAGCTAGAAATGGGTGGGACATAGCTAGAAATTGATCCGCTAATTCTCCGTATTGTCGATCAATAACAGTGACATTAACTAACTGACACCACAGTCAGACAACCACCCAGCAAATGACGTCACTCGCCATAGTTTTGCCCGACGAAATACGAATATGTAATACACATTTTGTTGAATATTTTGAAAGTAATTTGACTGGGAGCTGGTGCTGCCAGAGGCATCAACAGCTCCCAGTAAAATCAATTTCACAATATTCAATCCGTATAATTAGCATGAAATTGCGATTCTGGGAATGTATGGTTTAATGCGTTCAAATGTATTCAAACACAGGTACAAAGTGGGTGGAGCTTAAATGTAAATGGACAAGGCAGAGCTCGAAACGGATCCCTCTATTATTTATCAAAATAGGTAATAGCTTTCCATACAAGTACAAGAGAAATTAGAGATTGCTGGAAATTATTTATGAGCTGTACTGTATTCGTGGGCGGGCGATGTGTCACTGCGCGAAGATGGCAAAGTATAGCGGTGACCGATGCCGGGGTGGCAAACGTCTGGATCATAGAATTCTGGTATAGCCAATGAACATACTCGATAGGGAACTTAACACTAGAGTCGGGTTGATAGCTCGTTGAGTGACAATGGCTATGATAATAGGCCTAGCCCGCTAGAACGTATGCCGGTCACAAGCTCTTGTGTTTTTTTACTCCTCAGTAATGTCACATGGCCATATGTTGTTATTTGATTGGCTAAGATCAGTGATGTATGATCTGGTATTTCCCTCACCCGAGGGCAATACAACACGGTTTCCCCGCGCGAACATCGTGTTTTCGTTTTAATGCTCAGATTAGTATTACGTAACAATAGACAATGACGAAAGTCATGACGTTATAAGTGGCCATGCATTCTGAAAATGGCATCATAAAGTGTTGAAAATTGGCAATATTTAAGATAAGATAAAATTCTCTCTCTCTCTCTCTCTCTCTCTCTCTCTCTCTCTCTCTCTCATTAAGCTCTCGCTGACGTCTGAGGGGTAATAAATTCGGTACACCAGTATTCTGACGGGGGTACAGGCTGTTAGCACACGTGCAAACAAATATATTTCGTATATAATACAAGTACACATATTGATGCAAGGCATCAATGCTAAAAAAGCGTGCCCGGAGCTCATTATAATTCTGAGATTAAACTGTTTCATGAAAAAATGAAGTTATATAAAGGCATACAAGCCACTTATGACAAAAATATACGCGGACAATAAACACAAAAGAAGGAATATTTCTTGCAAAACGATATGGGCAGTATTAGCCACGGGCTAGGAAAAGGAGCTTATATTTTTGGTCAGTCCAACAATTTTTCCATCCATCCTTTTTCTCCAGGACAAACTCCTTAACAGAGGGAGGAACAAACAAAATTAAGAGCAGCCAGTGATGTGAAAATTGTACTACTGCATCAACAGAGCATAACAGATCAAATTTGGGTCATTAGGTATCAACAACTTGTAAAGATAAAGAAATCAACAGAACTGGCAACCCAGTCAGTAGAAAATCAGCGCAAGAAGCAGTACAGACCATGACACCCATTCAAACATATTAAAGAAAAACTGTAAAGAATATTTAAAGCTAAATCTTGATACCTTCTTAAACAGACGTGGAGAGCTTATTACACGGAAATATATTGGTGAAATATATACTGCAATGCTAGTGAAATGCACAAAGCAAGTATATTTTTGATGCAATACAGGACCCCGATCTGTACCGACAGATAACCTTTTCAACAAAGTTAAGTGGCCAGGATAGAACCAATACCGTGAACCTAGTTTTCTCCAACGAAAATGATATATTAGAAAACATTCTGACAAGACCCAGTGGGAAACAGCCACAATCGTGATCTGTTTCATTTAGCTATCATATCTATTAAACGATATCTTTACTGGAAACAGTGACAAACTATTAAATCAAGTATGTTTGCTCGATAAGAAGGCCAAAATCAGCCTCAACCATTGTAATGATGACGATCTTGTTGACCATATGTGCAAATGTTAGGGTATTAGCCTGATAAGTCAAGTTCTACCAGTACACGCGGCTAATAATATGGGATATATAGAAATATTTTCACATTACTATAATAAATATTCGGTGGTAGAATTATTACAATATTTCGCACAGCACGAGAACATAGTGAGTTCTACATGGTCTTATGTTCGAAAACTGGCTACAAGGCATGTAGAGATATTCTGGTACCGAATATAGTACATTATTGGAATTTGACAATGGTGTGCCACTACTAAATTGCATATGACGAAATTACTGTATAGTAAACATTTTTTAAACCTTTTATACTTTATTAGCATATTCATATACGTATCTAACCATATGGGTGAACTTCTGGGGCCGAACCTATTGCAAACAGTGTGGTACAGAAAATCGTTGATCTGACAGAATTTGCGCCAATTTTCGGTATGGAATTGGGTACTATGAAACTACGTTCCTGTAGCATTTAAAAAAATTCGGAATACAACTAGCATATTTCCTATAAGTATTTGTGGGTGAAATTCTTGGGGTGAACGTATTGCAATGAAAACCATGAATTATCCTAAGTTTGAGCTTATTTTCGTTATGAAATTTTTAAATCTCACTACGTCATAAGCTTATGCCTATACCTATCTAAACATATGGGTGATATTCGGGGCCGAACCCATTATGAGCGTTATGTCAGGACATATCGACACCTATCTGAATGTGATGAATGTGAACCAACCATATTACAATGGGGCTGTATGGCGAATATGTAACTACATATTACCAAATTACTTGATGGTAGAATCGTGCAAAAGCAGTAGCACATATTCAGTTATATACAGCTATATGTAAAAAAAATGATTACAAACCGAGAACTGAGATTCTAATACTGAACATAGTAAATTGTTGGCATTTGACAACTGTCCGTGGCTACTAAATTGAATATTACGAAATTACTATGTGGTAGAAATCTCAAGATTCATTAGCGTATTCATATCCCTATCTAACCATATGGGTGAAATTATGTAGCCACACATATTGCAGACGGTAGGGTATTGAAAACCACAGATCTGCGAACATTGGAACAAATTTATGCGATGAAATCGCATACTACGAAAATACTTCACGTTCGAATTCTTTTAAATTCCCAATGTAACTAGCATATTCAAACTCCTATACGTCTATGTGAGCGAAGTTCTGGAACCGACCATATTACGGAAAGTAGGACACCGAAAACCACGAATACACCATCATTTAAGCTAAATTTTGCGTATTAAAATTACTTCATCTAGAATTTGTTAGATTCGGAATATAACTAGCTTATTAAAGCTCAAGTCTATGTGGGGTAAATTATGGGGCTGAACATACTACAGACAATAGGGCACTGAAAACTGTGGTGGTTTATTAATACAATGAACCTTTCCAGTTTAGCTATGCCCTGCCAATCTCTAGCTAAACTCCAACCATACCACTCTCGAGTTGGGATCGATGCATTTCTGAACTACTAGACGATAAATTTCAAGAAAACTATACAGGTAAGCCGTGGAATATTTTGACACTAAATTGACTGGGTCCTGTTGCTGCCTAGGCAGCAACAGCGGCCAGTCAAATTACTTTCAAAATATTCAACAGCATTTTTTTAATTACATAACAAAAACATACAATTCGTACAACGTGTCAGATTATTAAGCATTTAAGATGGACTAAATCGAGTCAATCATGACGCCATTATTATGACGTTATCCTACGCGTCACTTAATTGATTACGACGTCATATGACGTAATATGATGGATATACAACCTGAAAAGGCCCATTAGCAAGTGATATTATTTACCCTCGCTCCGTCAGAGGATGAGTGTATTGTATTCGGATCTACGTGCGTACGGAATGGCAAGGATCTACAACATATGATTGGCCTTGTTAAAATATGTTTTAAATCTCACTACTCCGTAAGCGTATGCCTATACCTATCTAAACATATGGGTGACATTCTGGGGACGAACCCATTATGAGCGATATGCCAGGACATACCGACACCCATCTGAATATGGTGAATGTGAACCAACCATATTATAATGGGGCCATACGGCGAATATGTAACTACCTACGATGAGATTACTTGATGGTAGAATTGTGCAAAAGCACTAGCTCATATTGAGTTTTATATATCCATATATAAAAAAAATTATTACAAATCGCGAACAGACATTCTGATACCGAATATAGGAAATTGTTGGCATTTGACAACTGTTCGTGGCTAGTAAATTGAATATTACGAAATTACTACGTGCTAGAAATTTCAAGATTCATTAGCGTGTTCATATCGCTATCTAATCATATCGGTGAAATTATGTGGCCAAACCTATTGCAGACAGGTAATAGTAGGGCATTGAAAACCCGCAGATCTGCCAAAATTGAAACGAATTTACGCGTATACTACGAAAATAGTTCACGGTCGAATTTTTTTTGTTATTCAATGAAATTTCTGTGCGATTTTAATGAATTCCTATTGCTATTGTTATCATTGTTTGGTAATACAACCTTGTGAATTTTGAAATGAGTCAAATTTACAATTGGCTCCCTGTCATTCACACATTTTGACAGTTGTTGAATAATTGTTTTCGCACATCATTGCTATCATGTGGCAGATTATCTGTGAGAAGTTTCATCGCGATCGCGTATCTATTTCCTAGAAAAAATAGGCTATATTTAGGGGGGGACTTACCTATATAACTATCGTATACGCCTGTAGGTGGGGCTTAGAATACACCTTCCGTATCCTCTGCGTGTCGTAAGAGGCAACTAAAGGAGGTAAGGGTGAGGTAACCTTGACAGAAACCTCGAGTGCTGAAGACGGAGGTTCCAGGCTGCACGGCGCACTCTAATAAACCATGGATCCACACACTTAGCGCTTATGATCATGTCGATAGTCACTTACAGGACTGGCGGTATGATCAGTGAACGAAAAGAAGAAGAAGAAGAAGACTATCGTATTCAAATCCCTCTACGCCTATGTGAGCGAATTTCTGGAGCCGACCATATTACATACAGACAGTAGGGCACCGAAAAGCACGAAAACACCAACATTTAAGCCAATTTTTGCCTAATAAAATTATTTCATCTAGAATTTGTTAGATTCGGAATATACCTAGTATATTAAGGCTCAAGTTATGTAGGTGAAATTATGGGGCTAAACATACTACAGACAATAGGGCACTGAAAACTGTGAATCACCGGAGATTTAGCAAATCTTCGGTATGAAATTGTGCACTACGAAATTACTTCATGGTAAAAAAACCTTTTAACCTCAATCCATTACTTCACTAGCGTATTGATATACCTATCTAACTATATGGTTGAAATTCTGTGGCGGAATTTCCTGTAGACGTTCTTAACTTAGCACATGTATAGGCCTACACTTTCGGTTGATTTCTGTATTCAACAATCTGCTATAATATTATTGACAGCAGTTTTGACTGGAAATTTGGAACATTGGTAGCCTATCAATACTGCTACATAATTGCATTGGCCCTTCATGGATTTATTCCCACGGATGGATTAAAGACAAAAGGATACTACTGATAATCACACATCCATTATTCATTCGTATCGCGCGAGTTCTCTTTCGATACAAGATCGAGAAATGTATCTCTTATGTCGGGGCCTATTGAGTAGCCATTGGCATAGCGATTTCACGATCCACAGTGTTGCTTCTACAGTCTGCTACGGAGATAGAGTGGGTCCTGGTCTGTCTGGTATCCGAAGTTGAGTCTGTGTAACAGTCTAGTCGTTGTGATAACGTAAGAAGATGCCCGATCATTACGTTAGAGGTGTAGTTTCGAATTTTTAGATGGCTCCATTATTGTTAGCGAACTCTGTCTACTTTTTCGCCCTCTACAATATTATTATGCATGTTTTTCTTTTGAAATTTACCACACACATGGTACGCCTCAAGACTGTCTGTAACAAGTCTGTAATTTTAGCCTATCTCGAATGCAACAAATGTGAATCATACTATAATACAATACGGGAAAGGTTAAACAAACATGGTACATCATCGTCGTCCTCATAATTTATTAACCCTGTATTACCTAAACTGAGTCAAGAATATAAAACAAATATTTGGTTATTGAGTGCCTATTTGCAGGCCAATAGACGACTGTTTTGAAGAGTTACTATTGGAATGACTGGCTCAATTATCGAGCCAGTCATTTCAGTGGTGAATTTTCAAAAACGATCTTCTCTTGACCTGCAAATTAACATCCTCAAGATCACTGTAGAGGCCGGTTTTGGCGGCCTCCTCATGAAAGGGTTAAAATACATTAAGAGAAGATGATAGGCTTACATGGGCAGTCGTTGTCGTTGCAATACTTAATACAGGTCTATGATAGCAACAAGTAGGTGGGTAGGGGGTGGGGGTGGCTACCAGTCAAAGTATTAAAAAGATATTCATATAGTTGTCATTATCTGAGATATTGAAATTTCGGTGTTAAACATTCTAAAGGATTTTGTTAGAAAAACACACAAATGTGCCCAAGTAAGTCACATCTGGGTGGCGGTTGCTTGAATTGACTTCCACAGGCCTAACGTTAAACTGGGTGCTTTTAAAGGTTTGCTGCCTCTGGACGCAACAACGCCAGGTCAAATTAGTTTCAAAATATTCAACACGATGTTGATTAAACAATAAAGACATACAATTCGTACACTTGCCGGACTATTCAATGTTCCTGACTGAGCTCGATACGCCATTCATTTACACATTTTGGATTGTGACGTCAGCCTGTATATGAAGTAATTGATTATGACGTCATATCCTTCAGTTACAGATCGAACCCAGCCATTATCATAGAAAATGACTGTTGAATAAATAGCAAAGACATACAATTCGAACAGTGTCTAGTCAAATTAGTTTCAAAATATTCAACAGCATGTTGATTAAATAGTAAAGACGTGCAGTTCGCATACTTGACTGGCTATTCAATGTTCCTGGTGGAGCTAGATACGTCATTCATTACACATTTTGATTGTGATGTCCAGCTACATCTGACCTAAATAATTATGACGTCATATAAAGAAAAATCCATTATCATAGAAAATGTCCTATGTCTAATTGCCGTCCAAGAGACCATTATGGCTTTTCTTTTGCAATTTACTACTGGAATTATAGGATCGGTTATCCAACCAGTCATTCCAGTGGTAAACTTTCAAAACAAGTTCTCCGGCGAGTAGCTAATGCAAATGGACATTTCTCACGATCACCGCAAGAAGCCATTTGTGGTCAGTTTGATAGAGTGCTAAAGTGGGCATTTAAGAGACGCCGCGAGTGGGCGTGTGCTTGAGTACTTTCATCTGCAGAAGGAATGATAAACATATTTTGTACGCAGTCCTCCAGCAAAAGAACCTTATTTAGAGTAGTTATTTTGATTTCCGTTGGCTGTTTATTAAAATAATTAAGCGGTCATCGCCGCGCAAACTCTATTACAGTCGGACCAGAACAAATAAGAGAACTCGCCATGAATCACGCGCATGAAGATCATAATTATGAGATACCCAGCAATCTAAAAATAGAGCCGTGTCTTCGCGCCGAGAATTATTAGATCTCGTATCGATGAAGATCTCGCGAGACACATCCCCACAATTCCCTGCGCGAAATGGCCGCGCGTATAGGCAATTCTAGGAAGCAATAAATAGAAGCGTGCCCGCTGGAGCGGAACGCAATAAGATGTATTTGCACGTGTGGTAACGGCCTGTACCCCCGCCAGAACACTAGCGTAACTAATAGTATTCTCGTTACCCATCAACAAATTAACAGCCAGAAAGTAGTCGAATTCATAATTGAATGGGGTCATAAAAATCATGTCATATTTACAACGTTGTAGTATCGAGCCAGTCATTCTAGAGATCAATTTTCAAAAATAGTCTTCTCTTGTCCTCAGATGAACATATCTTTAAACATTCATAACATAATTATTATTGTGACGCTCGCTGAGATATTACTATTTACATTTTAGAACACGTATCGAAATTTAATCTGGCCCACCCGCTTAGATGCCGTTGCTATGTTTTCAATGACGCGTGCGTGCGTGCGTGCGTGCGTGCGTGCGTGCGTGCGTGCGTGCGTGCGTGCCTGCCTGCCTGCCTGCCTGCCTGCGTGCGCGCGTGTGCGAGCGATATGGGTACAGACGTTAAATGATACCAAGATTAAAAGGTAAAACATGTCTGATGTTCTCTATAATTTCTTACTGTCAAATTGTAATCTATTCTGTGGAAATAATTGTTCGTTTTTGTTTGTAGTTTTCAGGTTTTCCTATTAAATTGTAAGTAATTTTTCCATTAACCACGTTTTGACAACTGCCTTCTATTTCGTTGACGCGTTAGTTCGGTATTTATGAGAAAAAATCGCTCGCAATTTGATTGGTTAATTATGTCCAGAGAAAAGCAATACACAATGAAATTGCGAGCAAACTCTTCTGTAGAGACAAGATGAACAAATCTACTTGGTTATGAATGATAAATACGTAAAATGATAGAACAGAGAAAACATGAAGTTAGCTATCCAACATGACGATTTGTGACTTCACTTTTGGCGACATTATTGTATTTTTGTAGACAGTATGTGTTCGACCTGTGCTCAGGTCAGTTTGCGTGTGCGTGACAACGTGCTTCCCGGGTGTTCGCTTGCTGGATCGAACATGCACAGCTATCTGATATCCGGCATCAGGAGGGAGCTTCGGCGATGGTGTCTTGCGTTTTGGACTGGCCGCGCAAACCTCGCACATGTCTCGCGTACCATGTTTTCCAGCCGTAGATTTCAACTTCCTAACGGTGGCCACTTTAACGCGCTTTGTCTTCTGGCATTCTTCGCAATGCTTCCCACTTCCATATCTTTGTTTGCTATGCGCTCTGTCTTTCCGGGGACTTGGTCTCTTGGGAGATATTATCTTAATAACTGGTTGTTCCTTTCTTTCACAACTTCGGTTTATGGATTGAGTATCTGCGAATGAAACTTCAGTGTCACGCGGAGTTGCAATCATATACTGCTTAGAGTGGCGAGATTTGTGCTGCTTGCCAATAGCACCAACCACCTGCTTAGATCGAGGCTTAACGAATAGATCTTCTACCTCAGCCGACACACGCGATGGACGAGGCGCACTATGCGCAGCATCATGTCTTCCAATCTGGTCGAAGTACTTTTTGGCTGATATGACCTTCGAAGCTAAATCAACCTCCTCGCATTCGGTATCTGGTGATCTGTGGCTAGTGTCTAGTTTGACGACATTTGACATTTGAGATGTTTCTGATTGAACCGAAGCAAGTTGTTCATCCAGGTACGCATTAACACGATACTTCACGCAGAGTTGATCTAAGAGTTCTTGTTCAAAGCTAGTATTGATGTAATCAGGACCTCGTATCCCCGCGAATGCTTCCTGTAGTTCCAGGTGTCGTTGATCCGGCATCATTTGAGGATCAATGATGTCGTCAAAATAGATGTCTTCCGGTTCATTTGCACGACGTTTGCGCGTGGATTCTGTTGTGCTTGCATTGGATTCAGAAGTTGAGGCGGTATGTGCTGAAGCAGATTTAGCAACACTCGTTTCTCCAGTTCTATCTCCAACATTTAGCTTCCGACTTATACGGTCTAGTTGTCGGTCGACCCATCTATATATTCTGGCGGTATCACTACCCCTCTCACTATTTAGGGTCTCGTCACTACTAGCTGCAGAAAGTGTGGTCATTTTTGACAGGCTTTGCACATCAGCCTTCTGGTTGTTCTGCTTGTATGTGTGCCTAATTGTACTGCTAAGAGAACTCGCATTGCTGATTGCACCATCTAATTCAGTCATCACGGCTTGTTCCGTTGTCTCAAGTGTGGTGTTCGTGGCTTGATCTAAATATGACCTTCCACAGGATGTTGCTGAAATCCCCTTGGCGTGTAACCGTTGGCATTGTGATGGAGTCTCCGGGCAATCATCGTATTCCGAACTACACTCTATCGGTTCATTATCACGTGTACTAACATGCTGGGATGACGAAATATCGCCATGCTGTTCTGAAGAACTGCGTTTATAGTAAGCATTTGTTTGATTATTGGGTGATAAAATCTTATATTCTCTAAACTGTGGTGCATCTGCAGGATTGCACAGCCCGTGACACTCGTTACTGGGAGGTACCGCATAGGAATAGGTGTCTGACACAGGAAATCCATTTGCCGAATCGCCGAATTGCGGTTCACTTATATGAGAGCCAACCACCATATTTCTCCGTTCCATCTGTTTCCGCTTTATTTCTGCAGTTATAATTTTATAATATTCTATTGCGTTTATCAGTGCCTCATTGACAAGCATAGGCGAGGATTGGTCTACTTCATACTGAGATGAGTCTATGGCGGTGCCATTTGCACTAGTCTGTGCATCTGTACAGCTCAGTATCTCAGGCTTGGCCGTTTGACAGTAAACGTTAACATGTTTTTGTTGAATCAATGGATCTGTACCGATAGAAACTTTGTGAACGGATGTTTGTGGTTGTGCAGTTTGACAAGCCTGGGCCTGTGTGGATATTAGCACAGGCAACCTCTCCTCGTGAGTGTTCTTAGTGTTCTGTTTACCACGCTGTTTGTTCTTTCTCACTTGCTGACCAGAAAGGACCGCTTGCTTTGCTGTATGCTGCGAATTTTCCTCTTGATAATACTGTATCAAATCTCTCACTACACTTTCACAACTGCTCCCTGAATGGCTCGATGCACTGCCGTCAGAATTAGTTTCAGAAGGCGTTTTGTGAGACACTTGATATGACTTAGTTTTAGACAAAGCATTGTCTAACAAAAACTGATGGTCACAGTGGCAGCTTGCATCACGAGCATTCGTACAATACGTTTTATTACAGATTGAAAATACACTACCGTCTGTGCTGAGAGGCACGCTGTAGTTACTTGGTCTCTCACCATCCTGTGGAGAAAGTGCCGTTAGATGACCGGCGGGTTTTAAATGGGTGTCAAATTTCTGTGAATCTGGTAGGTCAAGAAAACTGAACCGAAATCCGGAACCGGATGGAGACCTATTACTTGACGGTGAGTTGCTCTGTTTGCGACGAGCCCGGAGCCCTGGACTTATGCACCGAATTGCGGTCTCTTTATGTTTAACTGGTGACTCACCTCCTAGACAACTGAGAAGCTTACGTGGCTGATGTTGGCACGCATCACCTTCACTTGACTCAGACGTTGTGTCTTCTATTTGGTGGCCAAGAACGCATTGTGGACTGCCAGTTCCAATATTGTACAATGTCGAAAAAACAGTAGATCTTTGTAAAGTATGTTTATCGTTATATAATGTAGAGCTGACTTCAGCCTTACTTTGCGAATGTTTTTTCGCAATGTCTATCCGTCGAGCTCCAAAGTCGCCCGCATTAGCTTCCGAAAATCGTACGGTTCTCTGTTGATATGGATGGAATTTCTTATTGCACTTGTCACAGTGTGGACATCGTCTTCCCTCTTCGCTGGAGTCTGTGCTGTGGCTATGGTCACTGTCAGATTGAGCAAGCATCATTGACTTCATACTTTAAGTTTGAATTTAGTATTGTATTCATTGCTTTAGACTTAGTTATGTTTGATTTCACGGCGACTTCATGATGTTCTGCCGTTGCCAAAACAACAAGTCAACGTTATAAACACGTCATAATTAACACTCGTAATTATCTACGTCATAGATGGAACTCATAAACGAGTGACGTCATAAATAATTACGTAGAAGTTTTTGCTTACCTACGCAACAAAAACAAATACGTTGCTAAGTGACGTCGTTGTTGAAAAGTTTGTGTTGTATTTTTCATTCTGTGAAATGGTTGAAATGATGTTTCTCTATTATAAGACATGTTTAATGATAATTCTCCTTGTATTTAGCTGTGTTTATGATCTTGTAGGGGAAACAAAGAATGGCAAAATAGTAGATGGTCTTAATTCAAATTTTACATTGGATAGAAATGAGTCGCCACTTGTTCATACGCTTAAGACAAAACTAGTTAAAAACGGGAAAATACCAAATTCAGAACGAATCCAAAAAGTAAATTTAGCTCGTTTGCGTTATAGAAATGTCTTAAGATTGCATGATGATGGAGGTGAAGAGGTCCGTATGAAAGGAAAGCCTGCTCGTTTTAAACGAAATGCGCAAGGTAGGAAGATAGTTGAGCGTAAATTAATTAATTTAATTTAGTAAGCCTGCATTTAAAATTTTTAAATCTCCATGTTTTCTCACCCACCCCAAGGATTATGTTATTATGGATTACTATTACTAGAGCTTAACTCTTAAGTTACATTTTCCTACCCATACTTTGGATTCTTCTACTCATACATAATATATGGCTGTTGTATGCCTCAGTACTAATTAAAAGGTGGATGTTTTTTAAAGACTACTGAGTCTTCTTTCCCGGTGACAGTCCTGGTGATTGATGATAGATATGTACATAGTCAGCTTGTCATCGTACTAGTGGTCCTAAACCGGACAACCGTTCTAAATCGGACAACCGTATTAAGTGTAAAGTGTTAAAAACTGTGATGACAGTGTTTAGACGTTAGGATTCTTACGCATGTGAGTGCGGTTCTCCTACGAAGGAGGTTATGATTTCTACAAGTTACAAGTTACGGGACACATGCACTTTAGGGGTCCGTACTTCTTGTTGTCGTTAGTGGGCATGGTCGATAGACCCTACTCTAGACATTGCTTTTTCCTAGGCACGATTTTTATTTCAGAAATAAAAAAAATATTCTTAACCTGGGGGAAATCCCCCCACCGCCACACACCCCCCCCCCCACACCCCCCGACGACCGTTTCATGAGCGACATCAATAAACAAGTAAGACAAAGTTAAAATTCTAGAATAAAACTTACAATTAATATTTTAATCGATTACCTTCCTTGAAATATATGATCATTTACAGAGTGATTATTACATCATTCATTGACGTCATTCAATGACGTCATAATATATTTCCCGTAGTATTTGCAAATATAGTTGGGACCCCTAAAGTGCATTCTGGCGATGATGATGGAGATAACGTCAAAGATGAAGTTGCAGCAGCTGCTGCTGATATAGTCCGAGTCTGCTCTGACTCAACCCGCCGCTGTGACAGATATGTGGACCGACTGACCGGCGTCTCCCCGGCCCGCCAGTCTGTCTAAATATTTGTCACAGGGGCGGGTTGAGTCGGAGCAGACTATACTGCTGCTGATGATGATGATGACGATGTTGGTGCTCGTTGTCGTTGTGGCGGAGGCTGTGGAGGCGGCGGGGATGGCGGCGAAGCTGGTGGTGCTCGCGGTGGTGGCGGTGGTGGCGGTGGTGGCGGCGGTTGTAGTGGTAGTGGTGGTGGTGGTGCTGGTGGTAGTAGTCGTGGTGGTGGTGATGGTGATGATGATACGATGACGACGGCGACTACGACGCCACGACGACGACGTGTGCATGTGTGAATGCTTACGTACGTAAGGACGAGTGTGGGACGACCACGATGGTAATTATGATGATGATTTATGATTTCCCTGATTCAGGCTTTGATGCGTGTATCAGTGAGCCTTGCAAGAATGGAGGAAAATGCATAGCGAAGTCTACAGCTGGTTATGAATGCTTCTGTCCAGAAAAGTACACTGGCGACCAATGCCAAACATTCAACGTGAACCAACAATCTGCGTCGTCTGAAGGTGTAGGTAGGCCAAAAGTTTCAAATAAATTTCATTTAGTTTGTTTTCATCCGACCGACCGGCAGTGCACAGGCAATATTGCACGTTGGTCTGTCCGGTTGTTCTGGTGGGTGGGGTGGGGGTGGGGGTGGCGTGGGGGGGGGCGTGAGTTCAAGGGTGGGGTCCCGGCGGATATCCTACCGGCTACACTTATTAATTTAATGCGCGCCACACATACGTGCGGGCGGATGCACGCACGACCACACGGACGGACGGACACGTACACACGCACACACACACGCATGTTTGGTAAATGTCTTTATATATACTCACCACAGTCACTTTTTTAAAGAAATATATGCAACCTGTTTGCATGTTCATCTGACTATAGGTAACTGTTATTCAGAAAGTACTCAATTGATTTGACTTAATTAATTTCTAACACAGGTGGGAGCATTCCGATAATCTAAGATTCTTTATCTTGTATCCTTATCCGAGTAAGAAAAGCCGAACGCTCAGGAAACTGCAAAATAAGATGCGAGACGATGTCAAATCACAATTAGTATTGTTCCAATTAATCGATTTGATCGATGATTGATTGGTTTGCATATGCAACCAACAGATCGATCATGATTTCAGAAATCGACTTCTTATAAATTTGTGATATTAAAACTGCAGATGATTATCTTTTTAGCAATACCATTTTAATTTAATTTTTACAACTATATGGATATACTATTACTCCATACGAGTCCATAGTCTAAGATATTAACCTTCACAATACTGAAATAGTATGCTAATGTCAAAACTACTATACCAATAACCTGTTGAATATTTTGAAACATATTTGGCTGGGAGCTGTCGCCAGAGTTTCCCAAGTATAAATACCGTTAATAATATAGGGATTCAGAGTCCAAGGTCTTAAATCAATGGGCCTTTCCAGTTTATCCATCCATAATACGACATCATAATCAAGTACCTGACGTGTAGTATGACGTCATACCGATGCTCAATGACGTCATGAATGGCGTAGAGGAGTAGGCCTATGCCACGAACGCATAATACATTTTTGGTGACGGACTATGGTGATTGTATGACTTGTATGTCTTTATTATTTAATAAACATGCTGTTGAATATTTTGAAACTAATTTAACTGGGCGCTGGTGCTGCCATTTAAAATATTCAACAGCTTACCCATATAGTTTTCTGGAAATTGATAGTCATGGAGTTCAGGGATCGATCGGGCCAAACACGAGCGAGGTGTGGGTGGAGCTTCGCTAGAGATGGGTGGGGTATAGCTAAAACCATTCTCGCAACACCATCGGACCGACCGTACTAATTACAAACATACGCGCAGTGATTTTGGCTATTTATGTGGCAGAGGGTCTGTCTGGGGTTACGACGTCACAGAGGATTAACCCTCGGGGGGGGGGGGGGGTTGGGGGGCGAGAATGAGCTAAAACTAGAAAGGGCCATTCTATTGAGGAATAACAGTGTCTAAAAACTGAGATCACCAATTTAAGTGCCTTCGTGAATTATGACATCATTGTCATATGTGCATGTTTTCAGGTGTCGATGAGTGTGCCAGTAAACCATGCAAGAACCGTGGAAAATGCATAGCAACGCCACCACGTGGATACGAGTGTTTCTGCTTAGCGAATTACATTGGTGACAAATGTGAAATGTATTACAATCCTGAAGCTGAAGGTATTTGTAAAAGTGGCAGGCGTTGGCACAATTTATCAAACTTAGATTGAGGTTGGTTTGGAAGTATTTTTTGTTGTTTTTCGATCCCTGTGGTATACTATTTACAATACACCTTTCCCACGTATTTTGGGGAAATACCTTCCCTGAATGCATCGCACATACCATGAATCTAAGTCGAATAGTGTATTTTATATACGCAAATAACTCAATGAAAACGTTACAAAAATATAATGCATTACTGTTTCCGAAATTAAACACGCTTTCCAATGATATATGATTTAAATAATATAATGATTTTAGTTCATCATAGGAACGGTTTAGATTACGGTGTATTTTAGCGCAAAAGTAACTCAGCGCGGGCCAACTGCTTGTTGGCGGTGGTACAAGCCAGCGGTTTTGCTCTGAGTGTTGATTTAGGGGAATCCAGGCGTAATGACGTCAATGTGGGAAAGGTGTATTTTATACAAACAAGCTGGGGGCCCTTGATAGATTTGGGCAATTTTTATTTTTCTACGTCATCATCATGCGTAGGCTAAGTATCAAATACCAATACGGGAATCCAGTCTCTCCGTCCATCATATGACGTCATAATCAACTACGTCACAAGTAGGCTGACGTCATAAGTAATGAACCTTTCCAGTTTTAGCTATGACCCGCCCATCTCTTGGTTTCACCCACACTTCGCCGTGTTTTGGATCGATCGATCCCTGAACTCCATGACTATCAATTTCCAGAAAACTAAACAATTTTTTTGTTTGTTTTAGAATAGTCCAACATTGGACAAGTTTTGTTAAATTTGAGGAAAATAAGTATGTAAAGAAATTTTTCGAAAATCAGGTGTTCTAGAAGACATTTCTTGCAGTCTGCTTGATACAATCTTGTTGTAGTAGGCTTGACAAATTAATTATTAGCCCAAATTACTTTCCCAACACTTTTCACGAGGGTCAAGGTGGGATGGCTGGCGCTTGGCTGAGTGGTGTGAGTGATGATGATGATGATGATGATTCATGATGATGATGATGATAATGATGATGATGATGATGATGATGATGATGATGATGATGACGCATGATGATGACGAAGCATGATATCGAAGATGATAGTAAAGCTTGATGACAGTGATGAGGACGATGACATCAACGAAACTGACGACGGTGGCGGCGGCGGAGGCGATGACAGCGGCGACGATGACAACGACGACGACGTTAGATTAAGATAAAGAAGATTGTGAAGATGAAGGTGGCGAATGGGATGATGACAATGTTGACAATGAAGAACATCAAGGACGTCAAGGTAGATGTCAATAAGATGATTTTATTTTCTTTGCCTAACAGCTACACATACGGGTATAACTACACCAAGCAAACGGACATCTCATGACGATCGCCTGGTCATGGTGGGTCGGTCTGGCCACAGTCTCGTGTTTCGTGCCACAATAATAGCGGCTATCGTAGTTCTATCCATCTTCACAGCTGTGTCAGTGATTGGGCTCTTCATATGTTGTATTGCTAACGCGCGAGTGTGAGTAGACCATAGATGATTCAGAATCTGTATTGCATTAAACATGAGGATATGGCAAATACGAATACAGACAGTATATGACAATGTACCTTTCCAGAGTATCCGTCGGTGATTTGACGTCATGTGACGTCATACTCAGCTAAGCAGCGTGTAGGATGACGTCATAATCATTACGTCATAAATGATTCTAATCAATTCTAAGATGAGTGATTTAAAGTTTCTGCTCTTCCTCCACTTCTCATCACCGCTAAGGAATCGGGTATCTTCATTATTATTATTATTATTATTATTATTATTATTATTATTATTATTTATTATTATTATTATTATTATTATTATTATTATTATTATTCGTCCGTCCGCCAACCCTCCCGCCCACACCCCTAACCGCACCCCCCCCCCCCCACCCGACCGCCCATCCGTCCGCCCGTCCGTCCGTCTATCTATCTATCTATCTATCTATCTATCTATCTATCTATCTATCTATCTATCTATCTATCTATCTATCAGGAATCGACTCAGACGCCGTATGAATCGGAAACTGGAGCGAGGAGAAACTCTGACATCACTTCCGCCAACATTCTGCACCGAGTGCAAAAAGATGGCAGTAGACCTTCTAGTTTGCCGCTTTTGTTGCTGCTCTTCCAATGGTTTGTAGCCACGTTGCTCGATAACTTAGTTTCATGTACACAACATGCAAATCTGTCCGCGTCAATGGAGGGATCCGATGTGTTACTCAACAGACTGACGTCATGACCAAATATGTCACGTGTTAGCTGACGTCACAATCAAAATGTCATAGCGCAAACATGACGCCACCCCCTCTAAAAAAGCAATACCCCCCACTAATGTGTACGAATTGTATGTCTTTGATGAATTTACAATTTAATAAACATTCTGTTGAATATTTTGAAACTAATTTAAGTGGGTGCTTTTGCTGCATCTTTAGTCAAATTTGTTACACAATATTCGAAAGGTTACCTGTATAATTACCTTGAGCTTTATGTTTCAAAGTTTCAAACCGATTCTGACACACGTTTAAAAGTGAAAGGAGCTTAACTAGAAACGGTGGCTGGGTGGGGTGGGCTTAGTAGCCGGTGGGATGGGGATGGGGCGTCGTAGTAGGTGAGGGAAGGGCGTAGGTAGAAATCGAACCTCTACTGCATCGGCATGTTATAATATCGCAACCATAATGACGCATAGCTCCGTCGATAAGTCCGTCAGGAAATGCACGAATTGTATCAAAATCAATCCGAGCGTCGGTCATGGAGTCATAAAAGTGTCATCATCGCTCGAAGCCTTCGAATGTCATAGATCTTAAATGGAGGAATCCAGCTTTACCTACCTATGCCCCGCCCATCTCTAGCTAAGCTCCACCCACGCCTTTCTCGTGTTGGGATCAATCGATATGTGCACTCTCCAAATCTCAATTTCCAGAAAACTACAGGTAAGCTGATGAATATTTTGAAACTCATTTGACTGGGTACTGTTGCTGCCTATAGCAGCAACAGCGCACAATCAAGTTAGTTTCAAAAATATTCAACAGCATGTTTTTTAAATAGTAAAAACATAGAATTCGTGCAACAGCGCTTATAGTCCGTCATCAATTATGTGTTCGTGACGTACTTAAATACGTCATTTGTGACGCAGTTGATTATGACGTCATCCTACATGTCACGTAGTTGATTATGGCGTCATATGCTTGATAGATAAACTGGAATCCTCCATTTGACTCGCATCACACTATTGAGGATCTCAAACGTGTTGATTTTTGTATCAAATGCGGAGCCAGACAAAGGCAATGGCTAATGGGCCTAGATCTCAGGGTCCTGAAAGATAAGGGGAGGTCAAATCAAAACCGATTATCGCATTTTACCCATTTGAACCTGAAATCCCAGTATCTCATTTTTACAGTCATGATATACGTAGGCTGTTTAATATTTCGAAACCAATTTGAATGGAATCTACTGTTTGCATAGGCAGAACGAGCCTCAATTCATTTAGTCTCAAAATATTCCGCAGAGCCAGCAGCAGCAGCAGCAGCAGCAGCAGCAGCAGCAGCAGCAGCAGCAGTAGTAGTAGTAGTAGTGGTAGTAGTAGTAGTAGTAGTAGTAGTAGTAGTAGTAGTAGTAGTAGTAGTAGTAGTAGTAGTAGTAGTAGTAGTAGTAGTAGTAGTAGCGATTATTTCTATATTCTCGTTATTGTTTTAGAATCTTCGGAAGAGGAACAACCTCTACAGCCAGTAAGAAGAACCAGTAGCGCTAGTGTCCGTAACACGCGACCAGCACGCTCAGAATCGCTGCTACAAAGGAAAATGGCGGCGCCTGTCTCTGAGAGCGATGATGACGAAACAATATTGACGAGATACCATGAGGATGATTTAGTACCAGAACGTAAATCCTCACGTAAAATACGTTTTACGCAATCAAATACTGACGATCTCCGAAGATCCAAACACGGGCATCTAGACAAGGTCCCGGTACGTAGGAACATGTCTACACACGCCCTCGCCCCACATCTGAAGTCGCCAATGACATCCAGGGAGCGAGTTATAACAGGGCTCGCTCTACGGAAAACACAAAAAGTATTAGGAGACAAAGATATAATGGGTCCCGTTCGAGGGAACTGCCATGCCGCTCAGTCAGAACCCCCGAACCAAAGTAAAGGTCAAGGCAGAATAATCTACGAACGATCACCATTGATATCCCGACTAGGCTCAAAAGATGTTCATGAGAGGCGACAGAGTACAGTTAGGAGAAAAACGAGATTTGGTCCTAAAATTGACCATATGAAGCAAGAAAGTAGCTCAGATCTTAACGACGATGCATGGAGTGACTCTGATGCCAGCCACAAACGGACTGGCCGTCGTGTGCAATCTGGGTGTCGGAATACGCTTCATCGAAATAAGCCATGGCGAGTTGAACGTCGTTATGCACACGAGAATGGCTACTGTGATTTGCATGGCAGAATTACTGATGATAGTCGGTATAGAGACAGTAGCTCCAATGGTAATCATTTTCAAAGTACCACCTCACATCTATTCAATGTATCTATGTTGACGCCTCCAGTAACTCCTGTTCCCCTATCACCCCCAGCACCGTTCAACAGATAGAAGCCACCACCGTAGTTACCATGACCAACACTACCAACACCAACACCACGACCACGACCACGACCCCTACCACCACCATCACCACTAACAGCGCCAAAACCACCACCATCGCCACCACCACCATGCCTTCGGCAGATCTGCTCACGTTAATAGAATCAATGCCTGTGGATATCGAACGACAGGAGCTTGTAAGGGTTCGTACAGTTTATGGAAAGTATTCCGGTGGGCAACATTAGGGTCTGACCCGTCTGACCCCTGTAGCCATTTAATGAAGAAGATTGCTCAAGAAAAGCAAGGATTCGGCTTAATAAATGCCGATTTGCAGGACAAGAGAAGGCTATGTTTGAAGATTTACCCTTGGAATGACTGGCTTGGTTACTGAGCCAGTCATTCCAGTGGTAATTTTGGAAAAATCCTCTTCTTTTGATAGATAAATCGATATTGGACAAGACCACGGCTGATACCCGTTTTGGCCGGTTGGACCATTATTGGTTTAACGCATTTTACAAAATGGATACGGTATTCTAAGCCTGGTATGCTGAACACAGTTATGGTATTGCGTAGGGGTTGGTAGACGACAAAGCCGGGGTCGCCTTTTGCAGCAACGGCGTACTGCAACACTGTTTTAAGAATTACACCAGTTGTTATTCCATTGGGAACCAAAAAGTAGAAACTTATAATTATGTCGTACAAATGGATAATGCCTATAAATAATTATTGTAACTGTCAAGAACAGGTTGGTACATGGCTATGGGAGGTTGTGTAGGTGAAGGTGTGCGAGGTAGGTCATATGAGTTGTGATGCAAAGGGTTGTTAAGCTTTTATCATTTATGTAAACTCCCAAGTAGACCAGTTAGACTGGTTTATGGGGTTTTTTTTCCTTCATATGTCTTCCTTCAATCATGTTCTAAAACGATGAGAAACCGTCATCTCCATGATACGTAGGCCTATCCATATTGAATTGAACTTCAGAAGTGACACAGGGGTATTTATAATAGCACCGAAGAAAATTCTTCGTGAATTGTCATGTGTTTGACTGTAACGAAAGTTTAATTACAAAGATAATCTCTTGTACAGTATAATCAGTAAGATCATGTTAAACAATTACTTTTTTACAATTAGCCATGAAATTCCTAGTGTTTCGCTTGTTCTTTTCTAACCCGTGATTTAACGTACGGCGTGCTTGGCAAGGGAAGGACCGGGCCTGGTACTCACATATCTGACGTCATAATCAAAATATATGGCTTGTTACCTGACTTCATAATCAAAATACGTATCTTGTTACCTGACGTAATAATCAAAATACGTCACATGTTACCAGGCGTCATAATCAAAATACGTCACATGCTACCTGGCGTCATAATCAGAATACGTCACTTATTACCTGGCGTCATAATCAACGGACGTATGTCCGTCCATGAAAATGACAAACGCCCTACAGTAACTCTCTGAATTTGTATGCCTTTGGTGAATTTACAATTAAATAAACATTCTGTTGACTATTTTGAAACTAATTTGACTGGGATCATGTGTTCCCTGTCCAATTAATTTCAAATTACTCAACACTTTCGTGTATAGCACGAACAGCTCCAAGTCAAATTAGTTAGTTACCTTGAAATCGAGATTTTGTGAATTTATGGTTCAAAGTGTTAAATCTATCCAAATGCCCGTACAGAGTGGGTGGTGCTTAGGTAGAAATGGGCGTGGCATAGCTAGAAATGGATCGCGGTACGTATTGGATCGACAATCCGTTCCTTCCAATAGTACAAAGCCATCTATAGTAAAATCCTCGATAAAGATCATCTCACGTTAGAGACAAAATGGTGGTACCCTCTTTAAGAGAGGTGATCGCAAATCTAGCTGTTTGTAAAGAAACACCATCTTTTAGCTCCAAAAGACATCCTACCTGTAAAAGCGACCACCACTCTATCGTGGCTGATAGTATAGCCTATATACGCCAAATACGGAGAGCACTTAACCATTAGAACACAAAATCTGAATTTCAAGAACTGCATAGAGAAGAACGTTGAATATTTTGAAGATAATTTGACGGGAATCTGTTGCCGCCATAGACAGCAACATATTCCGATCAAATTAGTTTCAAAATATTTAACAAGATAGTTCTTACCTTGCGAATGATTTTTTAAATTGACCTTTCATGTTCAAACGGTTAATACGTGTTTACCATATATCAATAGTCCGCGATTGAGGAATCCAGTTTTAGCTATATGCGCCGCCCATCTCTAACTAAACTCCACCCACATTTTGCCCGTGTTGGGATCAATCGCTCCCAGCACTCTCTGAATCTCAATTTCCAGAAAACTATGCAGGTAAGCTGCTGAATATTTTGAACCTATTTTGAGTGGGTGCTGGTGCTGCTATAGCAGAATGTTTATTAAATAGTAAAGCCATACAATTCGGACAACTTGTCGGAGTATTAAGCGTTTATGACGAACTATATGGCGTCATTCGTGACATAATTGATGATGACGCCAGCCTGCATGTGACGTTAATTATGACGGCATATGATTGACTGAGAAACTGGCTTCCTTAATTAGCCTCAGTGTAGTAGATATGACCATTGTTTCTCAAATGTACCCATACGCCTGAGAAAATGTTTTTTTCCAATATTCTGTTTGAAACAAAGTTTTTTGAAATATTTTGATGCATGCCGGTATGAACCTCAATGGTCGCCCCCTCCTTCGAATGCCCTATATATGTGCATGACCCAACGACGAAATAATAGAGGGCCCCATTTATAGCTATGCCCCACCAATTTCCTACGATGTTCCGCCCACATTTTAAGCATGTTGGGATCGAAACTTTGAAACCTGAATTCCGAGAATTGAAAATTCAAGGTAAACTATACAGGTAAGATGATGAATATCTTGAAATTAATTTGACTTGAGGCTGTTGTTACCTATGGCACCAATAGCGCCCAGTCAAATTAGTTTCAAAGTATTCAACAGCGTGTTTACTAAATAGTAAAAACATAAAATTCATACAACAACGCTTTCGTCCGTCATCAATTATGCGCTCGTGACGAACTTAATTACGTCATTCATGGCGTCATTGATTATGACGTCGAGCTACATGTCACGTAGTTGATTATGAACTCATATGATTGATGGATAAAGTTGAAAGGTCCTTTGAGTGACAGATCGGATCCCTCTATAGCGTCACCCGCGAATGTCCCACGAATTCACATGTGCACAGGAAACATAATTATAGATGCGAATAGTCACGCTTCAATTCCCATTGTTCTATTGTTAATGGTGTGTTCT
Source organism: Chaetoderma sp. LZ-2023a (assembly GCA_034401795.1). Taxonomy (NCBI): domain Eukaryota; kingdom Metazoa; phylum Mollusca; class Caudofoveata; order Chaetodermatida; family Chaetodermatidae; genus Chaetoderma; species Chaetoderma sp. LZ-2023a. Next base: position 71,437,309 of record CM067360.1, on the reverse strand, counting down.
CGTGACCCTTGCACCCGTATTGTAACGATTTACATAATTGCGCGATGCCACGATATTTTCGAAAATCGGGACATACACCCGATTTTAAAAAGACGATCCTAAACGTATCTATTAACTCCATCCGCAGAATCGTCTCTCACTTTGACTAAAGTAGTATCTATGAAGATCATATGTTATCGTACTTTGGCTCGGATCGTGACATTCTACATCCTGATAATACGAACTTGCATCCTGACTGAAAATGAAAGCAGACAAAACGAAATCTATGTGCTCCCACTCTCACCTTTCACGAAGGAACCCAGTTTTAGCTATTCCCCGCCCATCTCTAGCTAAGCTCCACCAACACATTTATCGTGTTGGGATCGGTCGATCCCTACATTCCATGACTCTCAATTTCCAGAGAACTATGCAGGTAAGCTGTTGAAAATTTTGAAACTAACTACGGCAGCAACAACGCCCAGTCAATTTAGTTTCAAAATATTCAACAGAAACTTTATGAAATAGTAAAGACATACAATTCGTAATACTTGACGGAATATTCAGCGTTTATGACGGACTAACTCGACATATTCATGACATAATTCATTATGAGGTCAGCCTACATGTCACATATAGTTATTTATGACGTCATATAATTGACTGAGAAACTGGATTCCTTATTGATTTCATACAGTGGTCGCTTAATATATGGCCCCATTTCTATCTAAGCTCCGCCCACCTTTTACGCATTTTAGAATAGATTTGACACACTGATAACTGAATTAACAGAATCTACATTTCAACAGCTATACAGGTAGGCATAAGCTGTTGAATATTTAGAAATTAATTTGACTGGCGGCTGTTGCTGCCTATTAGTTTCTAAATATTCAACAGAATGGTTATTAAGTTGTAAGTTCATCAAAGACAGACAATTCGTACACTTTCTTGACGGACCTTTCGATTTTCGTGACCGAGCTACGCCATTTTGATTGTGACGTCAGCTAACAACATATGACGTATTTGATTATGATATCCGATACTTGAGTGACTGATTGCATCCCTCTATTAACCACTTAATGACTAAATTTGTTGAATAAAATATTTATCATTGAATATCCATATGCAGGCCAAGAAAAGACTATTTTTGAAAATTTACCATTGGAGTGACTGGCTCGGTTATCGAGCCAGTTATTCCAGTGGTCAATTTTCAAAAATAGTCTTCTCTAGGCCTGCAAATGGACATTCCCCCAAAACCACAGACGCCGGTGTTTGGCCGGCTTCGTCCTCAAAGGGTTAAAACGGTTATTCTCCCATATATAATTATTTAGCGAATGCGTACTGTTAATAACAAACAAATGTTTATTTGAAAATCACACGCATATTAAGTGTTAGGCAGAGTCCGCTCTGACTTTCAACCGATCACCATGTGACAGAGATTTGGTGACACATTTAGCTCCGCTATCAGGCCCGTCAACTATCTGTCACGTGGTGGATTAAAGGTCAGGACGGACTCTGGATAACTAACTACCTATCTGACGACAAAACCACGACAGGAATGATATCGCATACAACGGCAATGTTTGCGTGCAGATATGGCAATATCTTCCGTTATATGCGTGCGTGCGTGCGTGCGTGCGTGCGTGCGTGCGTGCGTGCGTGCGTGCGTGCGTGCGTGCGTGCGTGCGTGCGTGCGTGCGTGCGTGCGTGCGTGCGTGCGTGCGTGCGTGCGTGCGTGCGTGCGTGCGTGCGTGCGTGCGTGCGTGCGTGCGTGCGTGCGTGCGTGCGTGCGTGCGTGCGTGCGTGCGTGCGTGCGTGCGTGCGTGCGTGCGTGCGTGCGTGCGTGCGTGCGTGCGTGCGTGCGTGCGTGCGTGCGTGCGTGTGTGAATGACCGTGTACGACCTTGCTCGTATATATGTATGTATGTATTTTTATTTTATTGACGCACTGGCAACGTGCGGCTTCAATTTCCATGTGCTAACTTAGCCGACAGTGCTGCACCCGTTAGTTTAATTTGTTGATCACCATCTCCCGGTCGGGGGATCGAACCGCCATCTTGCAACTCCGCATAGCATCAGCAACCAGGCATCTTTCCACTGGACCACCGCACCAAGACTAATAGTCAAGGATTGGCCGACCAGCTTTCACATGTCTGATATACCGACACACTGACGATTCATATGGGACTATCTGTGGATGCATCTGTCACAATCAATCCTAGGCTTTTACGCCTATTGTACTCTGACTCCAGCACGGCTCTGGCAGGATGAGGTAGCTAGGATATGGTATCGTAATACAGGTGTCCACTTGAGAAAGTCTGAATATTTAATTATCTAGAATAAATGATAGAAACAAAAGAAATCAGGGATTGCATACCTCCCGTTTCTTGTCACGTTTGACAATAGGCCTAACAGCCTTTACTCCAGTACTAGATGATGATGATGATGATGATGATGATGATGATGATGTTGTCCAATTTTGGGGAGATATTTCAGATTATTTCTGATTTCTGAATTTTATCGGATCACGAGCAAAGTTGTCTAAACCTAGTGCACTGTCACACCCTTTCTTGTGTTAAAATATTAGCCAAATTCGGACTACTAGTTTGTGAGAGATCCATATATTCAAAATTTGATCTGATCCGGATCTGTTCTCCTAATCTGGATCACGGACAAAGCCTGGAAAGTCGCTTTCACGGCGTAAGGACTTATTCTATGCTAAGACGAGTCTAAAGATACAGCCCCTGACACGCACACACGCACGCACATGTATGTATGTCACGGGTCGGTCGCACGGTTGGACGGTCAGTCAGTCACAACTATTGGGGCCGTATCCTCATCCACACATATGCGCCTGTTTTTCTTTTCTGGGAGAATATATGTTACAGGATTAAGATAGGCAAAGAATGTATGTGAAAACACACTCGTACTTATGTGACTAAATGACGCCTTAATACACACTACCGGTATTACTCACGGATATGTACTGAGGCAAAGATACCCAGAATACCTTGTGCGGAATGACGTCATTTCCCCTTGTTCTTCTCAGGGCGTTTATGGCTGATCCGAATGTGAAGTATATCATAATGGCAATGAAGAATCTACAAGTAACGAAACCGATTATATATATAGGGCCTATATATATCATCCAGTGTCGAAATATGATTCGTTGCCAGAAAACGTTAATAAGCAAAATTTAATGTTTACAAATTGTAATTGAAGATGAACGACATAGTTTTAGTCAAAAAATTTGCGTTTCGAATCGTTGTTTCTTTAAAAGACATATGTTGTCTATTAAAAATGTCCGATAACTGCTACCAAATGAATTGAATTGATAGTAGGGATATGCGATATTTCGATAAACATTATCGCAATGTATAATCCATTAAATCGCGATATATCACTGTATCAGTTTTTGTACAGAATGTTGGAAGTGTCTTGGTAATCGTACAGCACATCTCATAAATAAGATAACACGATTCCAGAGCAAAGACGGAAACATGTTATTTAGTAGGGACCTAAATTTTGAGCACAATGTAGAGACGCCAATCCAATTATGTTCACAATATTGAACATTACGTTTTATTTTTATTCTGGAAGTTATTTCTGGTCTGTACTGTTGCTGTACACACATCGGTAACAGGCAATGTGTACATTAAACATAGCTTTAAACTGTTGACTATTTAAAAAATAATGGACCTTTCCCGCCCATCTCTAGCTAAGCTCCAGTCAGACCTCGCCCGTGTTGGGATCGATGGATCATTGAACTCTCTGACTATCAATTTCCAGAAAACTATACAGGTGATGTCTATAGCATTCAACACCATGGCAAATTAGTTTTACAATATTCAACAGCTAGCCTCTATAGTTTTCTGTAAATTGAGATTCAGAGAGTGCATGGATCCATCGATCCCAACACTGGAAAAGCGTGGGTGGAGCTTAGCTAGTGATGGGCAGGGCATAGCTAAAACTGGATTCCTCTATTTTCGGCGAAGGGGTGGGGTAGGGTTAGGTGGTGGGTCAGGGGTGGGGGCACCGTGAGGGGTGGGGTGGGGGGATGTTGAGGAAAAATAGTACTTTTAGCTTAAGTGTGATTCACCCTCTTCACCCATTATTTCCTTTATTTCACGCATACTCACATGATTATCAATATACTACCAGCGCTCAGATCAGATGAACTATCTGGTATTACAAATGCGCATGCGCCTGAGTATTCAAGCTCCACAAGGTACTGAAAAGAAGCACAGGAAGAGCAACGATCAGAGAACGTAGACCCGCCTCCACCGTAACATTTGTTTTTAAATTACGGATTTTACAGATTTTTCAGATTTACTTCCCGGATCAAATCCAAAAAGGTGGGGGCGAATCATAATCGTCGGTAGCGACCGTTTTGTGTCAAAACCTTTGGGGCAAATCACATCGCAGTTGCGGACAGACATACAGACGGGTGGGCGGGCGGGCGGGCGGACCGACGGACGGACGGACTGACGGGCGTGCGTGCAGGCAGGTAGGCAGGCTGGAATCTCACTATCTAAATCAAATGTTGAATCAAGTGTATGTACCTCATGAGATTCTTACGGCTAAGCATGTTCAAATTTCTTTCCACGTCGATAAACATTACGTTTGAAAATTGTGGCGTTGAAGCCTGTCTTTCTCTAAGGCGACAGTGACACAGTGGTAGACGAACTTTTGCATGCATATGTAAGAGCGGATAAGACATGTAAGTAAAAATAGGCGTGTGCGTGCGTGTGTGAGGGGGGGGGGGGGGGGCAGTTGATGGGTGGATGAACACACCAAGACGGATCCGATCTGTCACTAAACATGTTATTTGTTAGCTGGCATCAGAATACAAAAGGCAGAGGCTCGTCACCAATGTCGGCCCTATATCTTTGATTACTTTACAATCAAATAAACATTTTGTTGAATATTCTCAAACTAATTTGACTGGAAGTTATTGTTTTCATCGGCGTCTATCGGCTCCCTAATTACAGGTCCCAGCCACGCCATATCTAGGCTGGTTTATATATCAGGCTGTTATTGGCCGTACAACACCGCCTACTACTGATTACCAGTCGAAAGCCCACGCTAACACCACGGCCAATCGTCTCCGCTAATGTTGTTGTTGATGTTGTTGTTGGTTTGGTATTTCGGCAACGTCTATCTTTGAAGTGCTCCCTGAAGGGTTGTAAAGTTGTTGTTGTTGTTGTTGTTGTTGTTGTTGTTGTTGTTGTTGTTGTTGTTGTTGTTGCTGTTGTTGTTGTTGTTGAATACACCATTTGAGTATTCAAAGTATTTAACGCCTGTATATTTACATTGAAATTTAGATTGTGGGAATTCAGGTTTCAAACTTTCAAATCTATTTCAACCTGTGTAAAAAAGTGGGCAGAGCTCAGCTAGAAATGGACGTGGCATAACTAGAAATTGATCAGTTTAATAATCCTTACTACTCTAATGTCAAAATTCTATCTTTTGCTGTGTCAAAAGCAACTGTTGTAGCCTACAGCCTTAAACAATTTTAGTGGAAGATGTTGCAGTCTACGACAGCACCATCTCCCACCAAATTTGTTAAAACATGAACACTAGTTCATGCCTTAATTTAATTTAGAAATTTTAAATTTTAACACCAGAGTTGTAAGGGTTAATGACCTGATCGCGGTATAGGCATATTTTCGGGAAAATGAAATGAGAAATGTACATCGCGATAGCTCTCTAAATAAGGGAGGGAAGCGACAAACTATGTTATGCTTTTGGATCAAAGTTGCTTCCCTTAGGTCAGAATGAATTGTAAATAAACGAGGGATACATTTCTAACTATGCTCCGCCCGTTCCTTTCAACCCTCCCAGAATCCCATTCTCAAATTAGCTATATAGGTGAGAAACATCGCCAAGTCAAATTAGTTTCGAAATATTCAACCAAATCTTTATTAAATAGTAAAGACATATAAGCTTTACACGTGAAGGACATTTAAATGTTCATGACGGAGTTAGATACGTCATTCATTACGCATTTTGATTGTGACGTCAGCATACATGTGAGGCAATTGATTAAGACGTCATATACTTGAGTGACCAATCGGATCTCTTCATTCAACCACATCTTTGTTGTTTGCCTCCTGTATCTGACATCATAATCAAATAGTCTTAGCTGACATCACACTCAAATGACGTATTTCTGTCACAAAAATTGAAAAGTCAGTTACGAAAGCACAAGTTCTTAAATCGGTCTATGAATTACTGTATGGAAAGTGTTCCGCAAAAATAGTTATGTCCGTGGAAAATATAGCCAACCACCCTTCCAGTCCTACGTTAGAACTTCATAACACCCACACACACGTATACTTACATGGCAGTCTGTTTGATTATATGTGATTTTGATTGGCCCTGGTACCGGGGCTATAACTGCCCTATCATCAGTCACATTCCATTTGATATTGTGGTTGCACCGGAATAGCAGTGTTATTGACAGGTTACATACTCCAGGTTGATACGGATTAGGATCGCCCCTCGGATAAGGATCACCCCTCGGAAAATCCACTTCGAACCCACTTGGATTAAGGCGGCCTGAGAAATAATCAAACCGATATATGTCATGTACATAGCTTGTGGCACAGTCGGCTAGCAAAATATTATAAAGATCATCAGCCTCATCATCATCATCATCATCATCACCATTGTCCTCGTCCTATTGAAATGGACAGCCAGAAAATTATTCTAGAGTTTAATTTTTATTAAAATTTCAATGTCCGCGTAAAGCAGTAATATAATACTATTTAACACCGTTTACAGACCATACAATCTTCAGGTGAGAAATGGCAATGCAATGCGTCAATATTGAATTTCCGCCATTGACCAACAGAACATGGCTCAATATTAAGTATTATATTTGCGCCGATATGCGATAATATCCCTGTTAGTAGCCCTATAGCCGTTTACTTAGGCGTTACATGAAGATCTCTCGGCCCCATACCTGGTATTCCCTCAACTATGGCGCCAATACAACTTTACCTGTAGCGCCTGAGAAATTCAGATGTGTTGTTAAAGAATTAAAGTGTGGGTGACACACCTGGTATAACTTAGCATAAATAGCAGACATGTGTCAATATTTCAGAAAATACAGACCGATTCGCTTGAAGCGTTCTCAGTTAATAACAAAAACATCTTTTGTTCCATATCTGACAGACTCCCACCAACGCGCTGATCGATTCCCGACTTAAAATGTATCACCTGTAAATCACGCTAATTTATTTGCTTAGACGGTTCTTATAAGACGACATCCAGCTCCCTTTCACCATAATTTCAATGAAAATTAGTCACATTTCAATTACTTTTTTGATAACAAATTTATAAGAAATCAGTCGATTTAATAAAAAAAAAAGAAAAAAGAAGAAACATGTACGAGTGTATTCAGGTGGGAAAACTGTACTAGAACCAATTACAAACATAGCATTTACTAAAGGTTATCTCGGCGACACCGCTTTCGATATCTAGTTGTTTTGTTTATTATTGATTCCTATGCAGTACTCCGTTAGCAGTCATTAGAGTGACGTATAGGGAGTTGGCTTATCAATTGCCGAAATGGAAAAAGTTGGAATCAGAGTTCCCATTTTGCGCGTTTTCAAACTTGCATTCTTGTTTATTTCTTACTGTATGTTCGAACAACTTATATGTGCGAGACCGATTTTGATTGTGTTTCAAATATATTATTGTAGGGCAGATATGTGAAAAAGATGTTCCATTCTGGCAGAAAGCATGAAATTTGGCATATAGGTGGTTTAAGGTATCCTGATCATAATCAGATGCGGTGCCACGTGATTCTACCAAGGGAACCCATTTAAAATGGCGGATTCAAAATGGCCGCCTTCCCAGCGGAAAATTCGCATTACTCAAGCTCTAGACGGAGTAGAGAGATGGGATTTATGTCAAATTAGGGGTTTCATGGGTCAATCGTATAATTCTACTCACTACAATACTCTAAATATGTAAATATCAATCCTTCCATAGCGACCACCTGTGTTAGATGTCAAAAGACGGTGGCTCTTTAAGATGTGTTATCTAAAATATCCATCTCTTGAGAACAAAAGCAATATAGCATCTAGAAATAGTTTAAATTACTTGATTTCTTAATATCGAACCAAGTAATAGTCGTTATAGATACGTTCAATTATCCTATTAGAGTATACAAGTCTATACATGATGCTGTTGATTGTTGAATCATGATTCACAGACGTCACACACACTGCACCGCATGAGCACAACTGTGTACACGGTATGTTGGATTTATAGCATTTGCACCTGCCAGTGAAATTACTTTTGCAAGAACATTTCACGAGTTCCCGGCATGCCTTAGATGCGTCTGCAAGCAAGCTCCATTGCGGTGACCAAGTGTCTCCATCTCTGAGCCAACCCCAGTCAGCTGGCGATGGCGTTTTTGCATTTGCGTGGAGTGATTGGCCCCAAATATGACCTGCCTGGAACGCAGCACGTTGGGTGTGTTGCAGCAGAGCTGCACTGATCGGAGGAATGTTTTCTAGCTGCATGTTGCCCTCTGTGCACTGGTCGGATGAATGTTTTCTAGCTGCATGTTGCCAAAAGCGAAAAGCCGTTTTCGTGCCTCATTAACCTTTGACAATGGTGATGTGCGTTTGTACAGTAGTACGACAAACCTCTCCAGCGTTTCCATGTCATTGTCACACAGAGACGCCGGGGCATCAGGCAGTCTCCTAAATAGTGACTTGAATAGATCTGAAGTCCTCCAAACTTCCCATGCTGTCTTCTTGCCAATCCCACAAAATGC